>APFE030858229.1:2733-39088 GCA_000404065.3 Pinus taeda
AATGGGAGGAGATCCCAAGGCAAATTCCAGTGACAAATGGCAATCAGGTGAAGATCCCAATGAAGAAATGAAATGACAAGTGGCTTGATGACAATCCCAATGTGAAGATAACTGCTCTTGATTTCCACGTGGTTGCCTTTGAACTGCTGATTGACTGAAGATAACTACTTGAAATATGCTGAGCTAACTGATGTAAACTGTTGTTCATAAACTTTGTTAAATGCTGATAGCTGCCCACCTTAACTGCGGTCTAACTAGCTGTGCATTGCCCACGCAACTGCTGATTACTTGCTGTACGTACCAACTGCTGTCCTTGTTTATTAAATTGAGTGTTAACTGCTGTAGAATTTACTGATGTTAACTGGCTGTAGACTGCTGGTAACAAATCCGTACAACTGCTGATTTATAAACTGTTGTTGACTGAAGATTGCATTGGCTGCCAACGGACTGTTCTGTCCACGTTTATGCTGAGAATATCCCAACGTAAATAGTTGTTGCTGACCATGTTTAAATCTGTGCCGAAGTGCTGTATATGCCCACGTTACTATGTGTTTTGACTGCCAGACCTGCGTTGACTGCTGAGTAATATCTGGCCAGCGTGGAAGCCGTATGGACTGCGTACGGAATTTTTTTTTTATTTGCTGAGTAATGAGGTGGGTCCAATGTAAATAGTGAGTTGGCTGCCAATTTTTGATGGCTGTCCAATGTATAATATGCTGCCCACGTAGATTGCTGAGTGGGCACGTTAACACTTAGCTTGATGTACGGACTTTGCTGTACGGATTTTAATTTGGATGGCTGAGGTGGGGTCCATACCCACTCAGTTTATTTTTTTAAATCTCAACCTTATAACTTTTACAATATTTGAAAATTAAATCAACATGAAATTCCATTGCCTTATGAATTTCCACGTGGGCCTCCTTTGACTTTGACTTTTGTTGACTTTGAGCTGAGCTGAGTTGAAACTTCATGTGGTGGGCTCCACATTGCTTTGCCACGTCACCTTTGACTTTCTGCTTGACTTCCATGCCAAAATTTGACTTATTTTGACCTTGGAAAATTTTTAAAATTTTTCCAATTATTCATTTTTTTGAATTTTTTCTTCATTTTTGCCACTGTCACTGGAAAAATTCCCTTTTGAGGGACTCTGAGTCATTTTTTGACCCCCAAAGTAGGCTCTAGGAGAATGCTGGGCCTCTGAGGATGAATTTTGACTGGTCATACGCCCCAGGCATCTCCTAATGCCACTTATTTATGCCTTTATACAAAAAATAATTAAAAAAATCCCGTTTTGCGGGAAATTTTTAACTATTAAAAAATCCTACCTAGACCTAGCCAAATTCCACGAAACTTTACGTGTGATCTAGTATGGTAATATACATCGACCCTAGACACTAGGATGTGTCAGGGGCTCAATCTTCAAACCGTCACCTCGACTTTGGGGTGTGCACGAGTGAAAAAATCCAGAGAATTATCCCCCTCTAAAAAAGAAAGGAAACGAAAGGGATAATTCACCGGATAAAAAAAACACTCCAAGGTGTACTCGTTTGCTGATCGAGTCCCACATCCTAGGCCTGTTACAAATTCAAGAAACTCATCATACTAGCATCACTTATTACGATTCCCCGCAGGGTGTGGAATCTGGGTACAAAGAAGAAAGATGATGAGAAGATAGAAGGAGAGTTAAAAAACTCTGTTGACTGATGACATCTGATGGTACAAGTGTCCTCTGGATCATCCTTGGGCATGGAGTCGTCACATAATCGTCAGGTGCTACTCCAGCAGTCAACACCGCAGATTCCCTCCTCACATGGATGGTGAAATCTTACAGGGCAGGAAAGATGCATTCAGGCGGGTTTTTCAGGATAGAGTATCCCTTGATGAGGTGGAGGATTCCTTTGCAGATTTTTCCATTGGTACTGGTCGATTTGCAGGATATGATCTGATTAGAGACAGTGGGGCTAAGAAGCGCTATTCTTGGTGGGAAAATAATGGGGCAACAAGCCCTACTTTATAACAGTTAGCCATGAGGCTCCTCTCTCAGGTGACTTCATCCTCTTGTTGCAAAAGGAATTGGAGTACATATGTGAATTTGTATAGTTTCAAGAAGAGCAGGCTTGAGAAGTCCAGAGCAGAGACAATGGTGTATGTGCACACCAACCTTCGTCTTATTTACAGGCAAATGAATGAGTGGTTGACGGGAAAGACAAAGATGCGGGATGTCTTCCCTGATGATATGGGCCTAGACAACAGTTTTGAGTTGGCATTAGCCAACTTGATCTCAATGATCCAGTGCTAGAGCCTTTAACATTTGATGATGGTGACAATGTAAAGGGGTCATCCTCCACACCAACAGATGCAAAGATGACTTTGGATACAGGGGAGGAGGATGCAGTGGAGGAGAGCAGTGGTGACCATGATGATGAGTACAATGAAGCTGATTTTTATGATGAGGATTGATGACTCATGAGCTACCTACTGCCTTGAGGCTTGTAAACTTGTAGTTGTTTTGTATTTTCTATTTCTAGTTACCATTGGCATTGCACTACCTATGTAACACATTTTGATTTTGATGACTTCATGCGAAAACTATAGTCTCTTTATCTTACTATCTTGTCTTTCTCGTATTGCATCATTGATGAATTGAATATGTATTATGATTTATCATTTATGTCACTATTGTATTTGTATGCATAATGTTATTTGTATCATGAATGAGATTGTGAAAGAAACATCTAAAATATATTATAATATAAAATAAATAAATATATATATATATATATATTATATAATCGAATGAATAATTAATATCTTGTCCTATTTCGGGGGGTCAACATGTCTATATCTGACACTCGAATCCTCGTGTCCGTCGTGTCCCATCTCCCCGTGTCAGGCGTGTCAGGTGACTTAGGTTAAAGGTCAACAGTCCTCCAAACGATTTGCTCAAAGCAACATCAAATTTGGCCTTCCAAAAATAATGGTCAAGCCAAGTCAAAATAGTCAACAAGATCCTCACCAAAATCAGTCAAAGTCAACCCTTTGACCTGTAGAAACCTTAGCTGCAGACTGTGGTCAACACTGGTCAAACTTGCTAAAAAAAATTCGGTTAACCTTCCAATAAGTGTTGAAAGTGATGACCTATGAAGGATTAGTGCCTTCGTCTTTGGGAGAGATGGAGTCAAGGAGAATTTATGGTTTGGAAAGAGTTCACCCAATCAAGGAGGCCTTAAAACAACTTTGCATGGCATTAGGGCATGAGAGCAACTGCTTCAAGGACTTTATACTTCGATTTGCAAGAATTGATGACTTATCGAGATGTATTCATTACAGATTATCTCTAGGAATATTCACCCATTCATACATGGCCCATGACATGATGCAACACTATAAAATATCACAATTTCCACTAATTGTATAGAAAAGTAGTAAATTTCAGACTTGTAGAGCGAAAAGCCCAAAAACATTCATGTGACAAAGTAAATAAAAAGAATAAGAATGAAAAGAGCAGTTACATGTACAAAAGAGTATATCAAATCATCAAAATATGCCAATATTGAAGCTCTAAGACAAGAGAGAGATATCCAAACATCATAATTCGTCCATAACATCCAACTCATCCTCCAAAAGGGATAGCAAAAATCTCATAAGAGCAAATAACCCAATCCAAGTGATGATGATCAAAATGAATCATCTCACTTCTATTTATACACTCTCTAATGAATTTGATTTAGCTAAATTGGCCTAATTGAATCCCTAAAATAAAATAATGTGCATAATAACAATACTTTTGGTGACAAGCCCACCAGATAGCTCAATAATACATGAATAAACCTCTCAAGAAGGCCAAATGATCAATAAATTGAGTAGTTGGGCCTTTGAGGAGGCCTAATGAAGTCCAAGGGGTGCCATGATGTAGAAATGGACTCCCAACATCATGGAAAGGGGGTTGGTCCCTTGTTTTCCAAGCAAGAACCTGTGGTGCTCCCAAGTGGGTGTGGGGGCACAAGGACATCCTCATGGGTCTCCAAGTGGATCGAAAATGCCTATAGACCATTTGTAAGGACTATGATGGTGATGTAAGCCCTGCCTCTGCAACGGGAGACATCCTCTAAACCTTGGAACATCTGCCAAGTGTATGGTGCAAGTGTGGAGTTGGTTTGGCACGATGAACTAGGTGCATCATCCTCATCCAAAAAGGTGGAACACGAGAAATGAATGATCGGTGTTGGGGGTCCATGAAGAGATATCTACTATGGCGGAAGCCAATGGCTCTCAACACTCACACTACAAGAGCCAATGTGGCCCTCTGGAGGGCTCAGACCCTGTATAGGGAGACCAAGCCCTAAATAGAGACTCAGGTGCAATCCTGGATATGATCAAATGCGTCCCCTTGACCTCCAATACAAAAATTCATTAGAATACTCAAGTAATAAAGCTTACAATTCATGGGATCAATGGGGCACTTCATGGTGGCATGCCCTTCCATAGTGGGCTTTGGCATGTACAAGTGTTTCCAAGCTCAATAGGGGATTAACCAAGGACCCTATTAGGTGATTTCAATCTCTAAAGGGGGTGACATGTCCATGGTACATGCTTTAAGTGGTAGGTGGCAAATGATAGAATGGAATGAAGTGGGGATCAGGGGAGCAAGGTTCATGGGTAGCTATAATAAGGGAAGCCCACACCTGGGTATGCAATTGCAGGACGGATCAAATCGTGGTACATGAGTTACCTCGACCTTTGTTTTTCCACCCTTCTTCATATGCCTTTTTCCTTTTATTGATTTTTCTTCATAACTGCTCGAGGCTCCAAGGGATGAGAGCATGATGTGTAATATGTAACAGTGGATACCCCCTTAAGGTGGGGTAGTTCATTGCCCACCAGGGGTTGGGACAATCATGGGTTCCTAATGATAGAGGGGTCTCATCTAGGGCACATAGTAACCAGGGTAATGGCCATGGATAACGGGTAGAACTCATGATTGGCTTTTGCCCACTTGCTAAATTTGTATGCAGTGACCATCTTTTGCATTTTGTGGTACATTTATTGTTGAGAATGGCCAATTTATGATTTTCCTTTATTTTTAGTTGCATCAACCTCTAGGGAATCATTAAAGGCCCGACCCAAGGTGTAGACAAGGGGAGGGGGAGGCTAACCCTATGTGGACCCAGTGGACACATTTGGACCTAATGGGAAAATAGATGAATGGGGCTAAAATGAGTGGAACGAAAGTGATGTAGGTGGTATTGGGAAGTGGGACCATGCAACCAAAATCGAGATTTCCCATGTAGTGCCAGCCCAAAAGCCAAATGGCTAGTAAAGGAGATCCCACGAGACTGGGATACAAGGGTAACCAAGGAATCAGGCAGTGGAGACAAGAATACAAGCCTAACCCACTCTTTTTGTTGAATCCCCCCACCAATCCATGCCCAAAAGTGCCCATGTAAGGTAAACAAAATTACTCAACCAAACTAATGAAAAGTCATACATTTGGGGTTGAGAGTCCCACCTTCAAACATACATTCTATTGAGATGTCAGTGTTATCATTGATGGCCATATGGATTGAATATATATAATTTACAGACAAAATCCCAAGAAGCATTGGACCCAAGGAGCAAGAGGAGCAGTACCAAAGAGAAGAGCGAGAAGCAATTCAAAGAGAAGCCATCGGGAGCCAAAGGAAAGCCATTGAAAGCCAAGAGCTGGAGCTAAGACAACCCAAGGAGGAGCAGATCCACGAGAAGACCGCATATGCCCAATAGAAAGAGCCAAAAGTGAAGAACAGTGATATCAAAGAAATATCATATCGACGTTTTTTACTGTGTCGCATGTCCAATCTCCAATCTTCGACTCTAATTTCCGATCTTCAATGTGTGATATGGAGCTCCGATCTCTGATATGCAATATGGACCTCCGATCTCTGATCTCCGGTGTGCGGACTCGATGGGATTTAAGTTAATGATTTAATTATTAAATCGCATCTGCCCTTTATCGAAACTTTTGAATGGAACCTTCGATAAGATCCTTTGATTGTTGATTGTCGATATGGTTGAGGATCCGATTGGTTTTATTACAACGGTTCTAATATAATATCGCGTATGCCTCGTCGAAACTTTTCTATATCGCAAGTCTTGCAGGTTATGTAATGTTAAAACCTCTGATACAAACCTTTAATATCCATGTGGGGCTGACGTACGAGAATAAAGTGATGATATGGCATGTGGGGAGCTCTTGACATCCATTATAATATGGTTTCGCGTTATTCATTTGATTAAAAGTTAGCCTCTCCTCTACTGAACGTGTCTTTTTGTTTATTAGTGAGGTGACAATTAAGAAAAATGTGCATGTTGTCTTCTGTTTCAGATAGACGGATTGAGCATATGGCTAGCCCGTGCCAGTTCCTTTTCTACAAATTTGTCCATGTAAGATTTTTTTTATGAAAGACCAGCCATGAAAAAAGTATATTTTTTAGTGGACAACCAGATTTCCATAGAGTGTTGGGAAATATTTTCTGGGAGGCCTCCGTTCTATCTTCAACCAAGGAGAGATAAATATATCTTACTAAAACATTAGTCCTGCCTTTCTTAACTTGCCATACAATGTTATCTCTTTCCTCTGTTTTGAAAATCCCAGCATTCTTCATTTCCCAGATAATATTGTTCCATTGAGAAGCCAATGTTTCATCGAGGCCCAGCTCCCTAGCCGATTTCCATCTAGGAATGGCACCCTGCCATCCTTGAATGACTTGTGCCCAGTAGAATAGACCTTTTTGATGGAGCATAAGTAGTTGTTGAGGGATAGGGGATTCCACCTCAACACCCATGATGGAATCAATGCCAATTAGAATGTTGTTTCCTGTTTGAAATTTCCATATCATCTTCCTGTAGAAGAAAGGAAGAACCTTTTGAAAGCTCCTTCAAATAGCCGATCCTTGAGAAAGACCCATTTGTCTGTTCTTGTACCAATAAATGACATCTTTAATCCCAAGATATTTCATCTTAATAGCTTGGCTCCATAAGCTGTCTCCAAAAACTGCTCGCCATAGAGATTTACATAATAGGGCCAAGCCAAATTGGCAAAGATTCATGATGCCCCAGCCTCCCATTTTTCTGGGGATGGAAATGGTAATCAGTTTTGTAAGATGGTATTTCCTCTTTTCCTTGCACCCTCCCCAAATAAAGATGGCCATTAAACTGTTTAATTTTTTAATGATAGCTGAAGGGATGTAATATAGATGAGCCCAATAAACATATATTTGTGCAAGTACCGATTGTGAGAGAATCATCCTGCCAGCTAAAGATAAACATTTAAATGCCCATCCTGATATTCTTTTATAAAATCTATTGATGATCCATGACAAGTCAGATATGGAGTATCCCTTGGGTTTTAGTTGGTAACCCAAATATTTCATACCTTCTTTGATAAATTTTGCCTGAACCTTATATAGTTGTGAAATGTAATCCATATCATCCATATTGACCTTTCCATAGTGAAAAGATGATTTTCCTTCATTAATATATAAACTTGTTGCCCTTTGAAAGGATCTTAATATCTCGTGCATAATATGCCATGTTTGTCTACAGAGCATAGCAAACAGTAGAATATCATCCACGAAAAGGTTATGCGTAAAAGATCTTCCCCTGGAAATGGAAAGAGGACAAATGCTCCCCATAGCTACAACTCTTTTCAGATGAAGACTGAGGGTATCCATAACAAGTATGAATAAAAGAGGAGAAAGGGAGCAACCCTGATGGAGACCTCTTGTAGCCGAGAAGAATGAAGTGGGACGTCCATTTATAAGTATGGCAAAGTTGACTCCTTCCACGCATGCCATAATCGAATTAGTACACTGATCATTTAGCCCGATCTTAATAAGAAGACATCTCAGATAGCTCCAGTCTAGGCAGTCGTAGGCTTTTTTAAGATCAATTTTAAGACTAGCAGCTCCTATTTTTTTTGTTTTCATTGAGTACAAACATTCCTTAGCAATAGCCATTGCCTCTAATATGTTCCTACCTTTTAGAAAACCATGTTGTTCCTTTGAGAGGTAAAGTGATACATTGCCACGGATTCTTTCTGCTATAACTTTTGAGATAATTTTGTAAATAATATTGCATAAAGATATAGGTCTGTAATCTGAAAATGACGAGTCCCTTTTTTTTGGGATCAATGCAATATAGGTAGAAGTAATGATGTGATTAATTTTTCCTCTCATTCTGGTTTCTTCCACCATCCCTAAAATATCACTTTTCATCATGTCAAAGAAATGTATGAAAAGGTCGCTGGTCCAACTGTCAGGGCCAGGGCATTTGTCTTTATTAAAAGATTTGATTACAGCAAGTAGTTCTTCCTCTGTTACAGTAGCAAAAAGTTTGTCATTTTCTTCTTCATCGAACATACATGGGAAAGGTTCGATGCCCCACAAAATATCATTTATCTCTTTGTTTGCGTCCTATTTATATGCCTTCTGAAAATGACTGACAACTTCTTTGGAGATTTCTTTGTGAGTGTGCAGGATTTTGCCATCTTCACTCTTGATTTTCCATATAGCATTGGTAGCACGTCTTTTGCTTGCAAAACGATGAAAGAACTTTGTGTTTTTATCTCCCTCCTTTAGCCAAGTGGCGCGACTTTTAAGCCACCATGTCATTTCTTCAATGGATAGTAACTTCTGCTTCTTTTTTTCTAGTTCCCAAATCCGAGATCGGATACTCCATGGAATGGACTGTGATGACATACCACTGACAATGTTATTTAATTCCTTTTTAGTCCTTTGAAGTTCTAAACAGTTAGATTGTTTTTTCAGGGTCTGCCACTCTTTTACTTTTGTTCATAGATTCCTCATTTTTCCAATCAAATTTGCCGAAGGGGAAGCTCCAGATGAAGGACTGCTAGATTGCCAAGCTTCGCGGATAATGCTGTTAAAGGTCTCATCTTCAAGCCAAATCCTGTTGAATTTAAAAGGATAACTTTTCCGTGAATTCTGATCCACCCATTGCAGTGTGATTAAACAATGGTTAGAGATAAAAACTGGGAGGGTATGAGAGCTCTGGATGCCGAATTTTTCCAACAAATTTTCATGCATGATGAGCCTGTCCAGTCTTTTAGCTATATAGGCCTCCCCCAACCTACCATTGTCCCACGCAGGTGATAAAGATTGTGGGCATATGTCTACAAAATTGAATTGCAGCGATGCCTCTCTGACTTTTTCCCCAATCGAATCAGCTCTTTTCCCCTTCGCCCAAACTTCAACCAGTCCCAAAGTGCAATTTAAATCACCAGCGATGAGAAGCGATTTAATCTCCATAATACCAGAGGAAAGAAAAAAGTTCCAATAAGAATTTCTGTCTTTGTAAGGTGCATAAACATTTAGTATATGGAGTCGGTCAACACAACCTCTATATTTAGCAGTAATCAGGATTCCCCCAAGGCATCGGAGTGTATTTGCAGAAATCCATCTCAGATCCGAAAGAACCGCTAATCCTCTAGACAGACCAGCTGCCTCCATTGCCGCAATATACCAGGATGGGAGCATACGCTTGAAAAACGAAATAGTGTCCTGTTGGTCATGCATGGTTTCTTATATTAAAATCATCCTGTAAGGAGAAGAAAGAAATAAATCTTTTAGAGCTAGAAACTCCAGGTCAGCTCCAAGACCCCTTATGTTGATAGAAAGGATGTTCATCATTTGAAACTCTTCCCAGGCAAATCTGCTCTAAGAGGCCCTCTTTCAGGAAAATTGGAAATGGGAATGTCAACAAGGGAGGATTCCTGATAATTCAGAGTAGGAATGCCTTTTCTCTCCCTTAAGTGTCTACTGCCCCTGTTTTGTTTTTGACGAATAGTGATATTCTTCGCAGAATTAGGACTGATGATAGGAGAAGAAGATTTTTTAGGTTTATGAATAGTCTGGGGAAGCAAACGAAGAGAATCCCTCTGTAGGAGCATGTTGAGGTCACTGCCAATAGAATTAGAGGGGGATGGTAAGGGAGACGCAGGGGGGAACTGAGGTCATGGGGGCTTTACTCTTTGAGGATATAATGGGTTGATTCGGAGTAAAATGAATGGAGGAATATGGGGAAGCTTTCTTAAGGGAGCGTCCAGATCGAACAAGAGATGAAGAGGAAGAGGGGATAATATGAATGTCAATATTCTGTTGGGAAGGGCAGCACAATTTAGGTAAAGGGGAAGGTGAAATGATAGGAATACCTTGAGATGGTTCGGGAGGAGGAGGTTGGGGGGAAAAGATACGAGTGCCCACAGAGTTTAAATTGTCCATGGAATTCGATCTCGGTAGAGAAATGGAGGAAGATTTTTGTTGCCTGGGCGAGAAGAAATGCCGATGGACCAGTTCCCCCGATAGATTCCGGGAAATGGAAAAATTGTGATAATGGTTTGGGGAGAAAATATCCGCAGTAGGAGATACATTTTTGTAGTTGCAATTTTCGTCATCCTCGTAACGGTGTGGCGAAACCATGTTCTGAGATTTCTGTTTCACCCTATATTCCTTATTCCATACCTTTCCATGCGGATGCTGAGGACATTTGTCTTTTAGGTGTCCCGTTTTGTGACAGAGGGAACACCTGAAAGGGACGCCCCAATAATCGAGCCTTTGACAGGCAGATAAATCACCCAGAACATATCAATGTGGTCAGGAAAGCCACCTCTATAGTCTTTCTCAACCAGGATCCAGGCAACCCTTTTGTCTTTAGCACCTAGACATATGGAGTCAACGTATACAAATTTTCCGATAGCGTTTCCAATGAAGGAAAGAGATTCCTTCGTCCACAGTTCAATAGGCAGAGCAGGTAATTTGACCCATATAAAATTGTTTTGAGGGGTGTTTCTAAGAGGGTCGAAACCTATATACCATTTATGGAGAGCCAGAAAACTCCACCCATGCACCCATGGGAGGCCCCAAATGGTATTAAGGTCCTTAACTTTCAGGAAATGAAAGTTGTACCAGTGTTTCATCAGACGGACAATGGTAGGAGTGTAACCAATAAGAGGGCACCATCGAGCTCCAAGCCATTTTCTAATCTAGACATCATCCATATCTGGGAAGTGCCATTTCCCAATTAAGGCACGAGATTGCAAGCTTGCAATACAGTCAGCTAGCTTAACACCGTCCAAACAAATAGCAAAGGGAGGAGGGGTGATCTTTGCAGGTCGATGATTATGTTTTCTACGGGGAATAGAGGGAATATCAGCGCCCAGATCAGGAACATGCTGGGATGATTGTAGGTGCTCTGCTAGCTTGGAATGCCAAGTGGAGGCTTTAATAGTACCAAAATGTAAAGCTTCTGCCTCCATGGACGCTTTTACTAAATCCGACATGTCGGATTCCACTTGAAGAATGTCCATCTCAGAATTTAGTAAAAGCCCATCGACCAAAAGGATGACAAGACAGGGAAAGTATAAGAGACACGGGCCAAAAAGGGCAAATAAATCTTACATCAGATATTATAGCCACCTCGAGATTTCGTCTCTTATCAAGTTAAAAAAAGTCGACGCAGATCCTCATATGAGCAGGTCAATGACCGAGGAGATAGATCAGAAAAGGACAAGATATCTCCAAGTATTAAATAGAAAGTGGAAAAGATTGAGGAAAAGGACTAAAAATAGTCAAATAGAGATTAAGGTCGACAATACTGGAAGTCCTATAAGCAGAGGAAAAGGTAGAAAATGGAATTGATGGCCTACGTAGCTCAGAAAATTTGAATACTCATTGAATGAAGCTTCCTCACCGAAATGCCAGAATTGCGCCGGAAATACCAGCCCGGCGACGGAAAAACCAGAGGGAACTCAGAAAGTTGAAACATACAGTTCATGAGGATGCCCCTGGGCACACAATACAACAACAACAAATTTCATATATGCACCACCAAGGGCCTATCTTAAAACGAAAATCAGCGCATGGTCTGTAAACAATAAAATATTTCCTAAGATTTTTCAAAGAAATCCAAAACTATTCGGAAGAGATAGGCCAGAACATGGAAGGTGACATCAGATAAGCCGTTCCGCATATATAAACCGTTTAATCAGGATAAAATCTCCAAGGATAACCCATACCCCGTATATTAACCCAAAAATCCCAGGAAGGGAGTAATGGGAACGTATTAAAAATATTGCATTAACATTCCTGTATATAACTAACTCTGGATTATGAAATTTCAGGTACCTAACTATATCATATACAAGAATGAGATATTAGGACACTAACCTTCTACCGAGCAAGAACCTAGGGAAGAGCGCTGCAAGAATCGCGAGCAAACCAGAGCTAGAAAGCTTGTAACAAGTGCATAGATCACTGGTAAAAGCTCGGGACAATGGAAAAACAAACGGACTATTCTGAGCAATAGGGTGATATCATTCAAGCAGGTGGGTAGAGCCAAACCCTGCGCAAGTGTGCGCAGAGCCAAAACCTTCCGAAGTTATCGAAAATGTGGATTTATAGTGTTTAAAGCCTCTGGTTATGGATTCAAGCATATGGGAAGTCTAAACTATGTAAGCATGTTAACAGGTGGACGAGAGTTTTCACGAGGCAAAAACTGCATGCAAGGGCGCCACGCTCAGATGGAAGACTCGACTGTCGGCAAGTGTCGCTGGGGAAACGTGGCGAGAAATAGTGGAAACAAACATGCATGAGTTTTATAGATATAGCAGTAAAACGATGCACACTTGCATGTAGGTTATAGGTCAGATTTCGACATGTCAATAAGAGAGAACAGAGCTTGTTGGTTGCTTTCACAGCGCTCCTCCAAATCATAGTCCAATGCAATGTTACCATGAATTGATGGTTAGGGACTAATAATAATAATGTTAAAATGAAATTCCAAACCCAATCCTCAAATCAAACACCGATTTAAAGTGCTCCATTAAAAATGTGAATAGTTAATATTTAAACAATTACTTCCAAAATCTTATTATAATTTTTTTTATGGAGTGAACATTAAAATCATTACGAACTTATGCCGTAAAACATATTTAATAATAATCTCAATTTATATCGCATCACATCGATGTTTAATAATAATCTCAATTTCTATCGATGAGCATTGAAATATGTGATATTAAAATGATTAGGGGCTCCATTAATCGTTATACGCTCATATAAATGGACTCTGGAGTCTCCCACGCCCGAAAGGTGGCGGCCTGAATTCATTTGCGTCTGTACTTCAATCGTGCAGCTTCGAAGGGTAAATTCGATTTTAATATCAGGTCCTCATATCGATTTTTCCCGTAACTTCATAATTTCCTTTCCCATAACTTTTCATTTTCCATCGAGAGCTAACAAATTCCTCGCCGAAGTGTTTAATGTGTTTAATAGATGTTTGGGTGTGTAACATGCTTTCTGGCATTTGGTATGATTTTGGATTTTGGTGAGCAGGCCTGGGATATGATGTGTTTTTAACCCAAGTGACAATGCAACTTCTTATTATGATCCCATCCTGAGTTCCATTGGTTTTTAACACTACGGCTTAGGTATTGGGTTTTTGCCATAAACGGACGGGTGGGCTCCAAGACATGGAATTTGACGAATCAATTATCCGTCACGAAGCAACATAGCAGTGAACAAGGATCAATTTTTCGTTCATCAATTTAACCGTGGAATGTGAGTAAAATCCCAAACCTGCGCAGAACGAAAGGGAACCGATAGCTGCGATAGCTATGTATTTCCCCCATCTGTATACGGAGGCATATATTTGCGCGAAAGCGAGGCCATACGGATAAGGCGTATAGCTGTAAAAACTTCTCGGCAAAGACAATGCCATTTCTTTTGTGCTAAAGCGCAAGTCAGTCAGAAAATTTACATGGTTTATTATTTTTTTGTATGATTTTGATCCTTGGGAACAATTTCTAAGTACAGGTCTGTTATGGATTACTAATTGTCTGAGTGTTATATGAAATGTGTTAAATGCTCAACTGCGTATACATAGGAATAGGGCGCGCAGGGCTTTCTAACAGAATCCTCCGAACATGCATTATTCGTGGAAATAATTGCTGATATTTGCTGCTTCTTTTTGAAAACTAAGAGATTTTATTCACGTACATTGAATTTGTTTAACCCTCCCTGTACAGGAACAGATGACAAAGATTCATGATAACTTTTTAGTAGCGGTAACACCTAGATGCCAAACTCCAGATTAACTCCAGATTTGAACTGTTGACCGAAACTACTAAACATGACCAGCAAAGACTCACAGAAAGAGCGAAACGTACTGAATACCAAACAGAAACATAGCAACAGGGTAACAAATTACAGGAGTCGCAGGAGAGTAACCCGTTACAGAGGACGCTAGCGTTTGTGCAATCGTACTCAAGAACTAGGCGCATATGGCCATTGCGTTGGAACTCTATAATCCCAATTACTATGGTCATTGCTACTTATGGCCCCTCGTCATACTTATGTAGTTCTATGAGCCCTACCTAACCCTAATAGAGATGAAGTATGATAAATTTTCATGGCATTCCCCTCTCTCCTGGTTAAAATTTACCATTATCCACGATTATCAATGCAATCTTGCATGCTTTCCTCGTACAAGAATCCGTGGATTAACAATGCAGACATGTCTGCACAGAGCCAGATGTATAGGTGTCCCTGTTAATACGAACCTGTGTGAAACACTTGACTTGATATATAGTACGTATTATATAAATGATTTCTTAGATTAATTTTCAGCTTTGTATGTCCAAAAGGATTATGGCGTTTGTGTCTATGGGGTTGAATCTATAGGCCTATGCGCTCTTGGGCACAGGAATGGAACACGTTTCCAGTTTCTGAAATGCCTCCGGCCACAGGAAATTCCTGAACTATTTCTTGTCATATCTGGAAACTGCTAATGCTGTTTCTGGGTGGTTTCCTGAAGCCCCTAGAAACTACCAACAGTTTCCATCCTTTTTTGTACTTACTGTAAAATTCCTTCATTAAAAATAAATAAATGAAAGGCCCTAGAAAACTCGTATTAAAAATTCAAACACTAAGGGGAAAGGACACATTTCATTTCAGGTGAAGCGCAAAACCTGTTGTCCAGTAGTGAAAAGTCTTTATTCAATCTATATACTGAATTCAAGTGATAGATTTTCTTTTGCTATATGTCTGAATGAGATTACGAATTTGATAAGTAGATGGTAGATTTTATTTCAAATTTTCCTCCCTATTTTTAGAGACCATTCCCTTCCTTTTCCTCTAACTCTAATTCTTGCAGTTACCTTTTCTAGTTTTTGCAGTTTCCTAATAAGTCTATCCCATGTTTAATATCATTACTAATTCCTTGTCATTCCCATATTTGGAAACTTGTTTCTTGCCATTTCTTATTTCCCATTTCCCATACCGGGGAACACATAGGATTTGTCCTCTTTCTAAGATAGATATTTCTAACATACTCATACATTAATACTAATTGATGGGAAATAATTGACATAATTATCTCAGAAGATTAGTTTGAAATGAAGTTGTTGTCACAGGATCGGTTTAGTTTGGGTCATGGGAATAGTCGTATGCATGTACCCAAAATACACAAGCATGGATGACAGAAACATACATAGAGGCACAAAGGTCAGTGGGGTAGTTGGACAACTGATTTTTTTCATAAATTAGCATTCATTATTTATGGAATAGAAATAGGATTGTATTGAGTGGAAAGGGATCGTGATACAAGGTTCGCCCTCTATTTCTGATGCAACATCAATGTTGTAGCTCTCGTCCTTCCATGCTATCAAGCTCCAATAACCTATATTATTTAATCTATATCATTCAACGCAGGCAAAGAAACACTTATCTGTTGAATTAACAGTCACAAACGCAGAACTGGATCACCCATACACTTACGGATAAATCTGATTTTTTATTAATTTTGTACAAAAAGTATATACTACAGAATTTAATTTCTGTCTCTCTAGTTCTCCCTCTCCCAACTCGGTTGATCTCTCGATAATTCTTTATAGCCACTATAATTTTTATCTAATTGCTTATGCACATCCAGACACACCAAAACAATCAGTTCTTTGTCTCTTTAACTTCTAGATATGTGCAGCTTCAATTTCCATCCTTTCATCCTCCATCTTTTGCACTGTATCATCTCTATTCAATTATGCATGCTTTGGGGCTCAGGGAGCTTTGTTAAAATTGGAAACTAGGGCCAAATTCCATGTGGGTCATCTTATTTATGGCAGCTGATATTTTTCTTGGATCCCTCTCATCGAGAGGTATAGGATTGATCTAAAGATTATCCGATTCCGATAAGTATTCATGGAGATATGAATTTATTTGTGTTATGGGACAATTCGTCAAGGCCGGCCAGCAACCAAATAACCTCCACATGTGCTCAATGTTTTAGTATAAAAGGAGATGACTTGAGAGTCATTTCATACACACTTCTCTCTTGATTTCTCTCCACTCACTTTGGGTTTTAGTGGAAGAGAAATCTAGGAGGATGATGCCCTAGCCGCAGTCCTAAAGGATGTCTAGCCGCAGTCTTCCTTAATCCAAGAAGACACAGTCATGTAGTAAAGGAGATAGCCCTAAACTAGAGGCAAGGGAACTCTGTCTTAGCCGCAACAAAGGAGAGTTGAATAGCGTGGTTATAGAGGCCTGTTCAAAAGGCCTAACGCTGTCCTAGAAGAGGCCTAATGCTGTCTTGAAGGAGAAGCCTCAACGTTGTGAAGGAGGCTTCCACAACGCTGTATGGAGAGGCCTAAAACACAGGTCCTATGTTGCTGTTCTAGAGTGCCCTAGATACAGTCATGGGAAGATAAGATCACAGTCGTACACTATCACAAATGAGACTATTCGTCACAGTAATGAGAGGCTTAAATACATGGCCTTAGGAAGACTCTACACACTTGCTGTCAATAACTGGAGATCAACTTACAGCTTGCCGTAGTCCTAATGAGAGGTTTCTAGTCTCACCCTAAATGCCGTTCATGGGGAAATCTGGCCGCAGTACTTATGGGGTTGATTTGTTGACTGTGGGATAACATTAAGGCTACAACAATGTGCACTAACAAACAATGTTGGAGCAACATTCCAAAGTGTGAGGATGGGTAGGACTGCTGATGGCCTAAACTGTTCATGATAAAGGCTGCCCAGAATGTCATCCAATGCAGCAAATAGAAAATCCTCTAAACAACACGATGATGCAGTTCAAGAAGGTACAACAGTATGAGATGTGACAGCATTGTGACAAGGGGCAGCATGATGTGAAATGTTGTAGCATAATGATGGGCATCATGACAAAGTGAAGTGTAGCATGTTGTGTGCAACACTTGCAAAGTATAGTACAATGATAATAAATGAGATGCATTAGGATGGGTACAATGAGGTACAATTTGAGGCAACACTAGTGAGTGCAACAAGATGAGAAGGTACAACAAGATGATGCAGTACAAGAAGGTGCAACAGTATGATGTGTGCAACATGGTAATGAGGTTTAGCATAGTGATGATGGGTGCAACACAGTGAGGTGCAACATGATGACGAGCTGCAACACAATGATAGGTGGCGGAGTCACCTTGGAGAATCAGTTGAAGCAGTGTGTCTTCAACTGAGTTCAGCTACCTCATGTATCATTTTCTTAGAGATGATCTATGCTCTTATTTAGATAAGTCAAAGTGTTGACTTCTGTTGTATATGTACTATCTCTCTCTCACTTTGCTGAACTATTGAAGAACATATAAGAAGAATTGATCAAGGGTTTCTCCACATTAGGGTTTGCCCCTGGCTAGCGCCACATCTTGTGTCCTCTTGTCTTGGATTGTCTTCTGTCATTTATGTTTATGTTCTATCTGCAATTTACTATTATGCTGATATGATTGCTCATCAGGAAAAGATATTGAGCTAACTATGAAAATTGAAATAAATTTCTCTAAGCATAGAACATACCTAAAATTAACATGGTATCAAAGGTGAGGTGAAGATAAAGCACAAAAAATAATGAAAGAGCAATTACTGAAGATAGTTGGGAAAGGACAAGAGGCTCAATGGATTCCTCATCCCTCTTCTAATTCACCAAGGGTGAAGTCGAAACTAAGAATATTATCAGAATGGCGCAACGGAAGCTTCATATGGCCCTACCTAAAGATCACCTCAATGGGACATCCATATCTAAGGGTGGAAGGAAAGGTAGATGCCTTGTTTGCAATAAGTTTGGCCATTATGCGAAGGAGTGTTTGAATGGTAGGGACACATCACTTGTTGATAATAACAATCATTCTAGGGACATCTTCAATGATCGGAGGAATGACAAGTAATGCAGGTCATCTAGGAAATAACTGACTCTTCAAAGAAAGAAAGGAACCTCGGATATGAAGAATCAAATGTTGTTTCTGATAAGATAAAGAAGCGTTATCTTATATTGGCCCTCTCCTTCAGACTCTTTGGGAATCTGGCTTATTGATTGTAGTGCTTCAAGGCACTTCATCGGATAGAAGGGTGCTCTCTCAAATTTGGTAGAGATGGAAATAATAATGGAATTATACTTGGAGTCAATGCCACCTATCTCGGAAAGGGTGTAGGGAATGTTACCCCTCAATTGAATGAGGGTAACTTGATTCATTTACAAGAATCTCTTTATGTACTTGATCGCAGGAAGAACTTGGTGTCCGTTTCGGCAATGGAAGTCAAAGGTTTAATGGTGGCATTCATCGATGGAAAGGTACGTGTTTGAAAATGAAATTTTCAAAGATGCTTTTACTCATGGGTTCAGGGTTGGCAATTTGTATCAAATTGCAAGATGGCCCATTGGGGACCATGTCAGTTAACACATCTCATCTATAGCACCGCAGTTCTACTTATTATGGGGCCCTACCCGATGTAAGCCAGATGGTGACAGGGATGCCGTAATTCAAGAAGAGCATGAAGGCACATGTCTGAGATGTACCAAAGAAAAATATTACAAGGGGACCATTCCCTTCATGTAGCAGGCCCACAGGTTTGGAACAACCAAAGGGGTTTGAGATTCATGATCGGGAATCTCATGTATGCAGGTGGAAGAAAGCCCTCTCTAGCTCGAAGCAAAACACTCTAGGCTTAGTATGAGAGAATTGATAGCTGTTTGATGAAGCTGAGATTCACTAGGAGTGAAGCCGATCCAAACCATTGCTTGAAGGTTGTGGATGATAGACCTCTCATACTGGCACCTTATGAGGATGACCTCTTTTTGACAGGTGCAGACCCTCTCATTTGCAAAAGTAAGAGAGAGTTGGATTCCGGATTTGGAATGGTGAACTGCCAGCCCATGACTACCTCGATGGATCTTAACTTTCAGAAGTTATGTGGCAGGGATGCCGAACCTGATTTGGGAAATGCCTCTAAGTTTCATAAACTCATTCTAGCGTTGATGTTCTTGGTGAACTCCCATCCGGATATATGTTTTGCAGTTAGCATGTTGAGCTCATATATGGTTGAGCCTCACTGGATTGGTACCAAGAATCTTCTGAGATATCTTTGGGGCACAATCTCTCATGGATTGGGATACACTGTCGGAAATGTGAAGCTGCATGATTATTCGAATGCTGACTAGGCAGGGAGTGTGGAGGATCGCAGGAGAACTTCTAAGTGTTGGTTCTCTTTAGGTTCTACTTCGATATCTTGGATGAGCAGGAAGCAAAAGTCAGTTGCTATAAGCATCGTTGGGACTGAATACATAGCTACGAGTATGACCTCGTGTGAGGCTGCCTGGTTGCGGAAGCTCTCCAGTGAGCTGTTTGACACATGATGGATACCACCGTGATCTTCTGTGTCAACCAGAGGGGGATTCGATTATTGAGGAATCTCGTTTTCTATGATTGCTCCAGCATATAGACATCAAGTACTACCTTATCTGGGATATGGTACATCGATGAGCAAGAAGGGTCCATCGCATTAGGACTGATGTGCAAGTCGCAGACGTTCTGTCGAAGCCCTGAGGAAAGTTCAAATTCTTGACTTTCCGATAACAACTTGGAGTCGTTGAGAGACCCTCTTATGAGAGTCCTATATGATGCATGCATTGAGCTCTGGGAGCTCCTGGGGGCTTGGGGTACTTCTTGGAGCAACAAGCGACCATAAGGCGACTCACCCTCCCCTAATGGTGCATTGTGTACAGGGTGAATGGTTCAGCCTTCCCCTGTGATACCTCGTGGCGACTTATGCACAGGATGAGTGGTTCTCCTATCGAGGCATCCTACCCATGCAGTCTGGGACTCATGGGAAGTACCTCTCATTTGGCCAATGAGTAGGAAAATGGGGTTAGGGACCATAGTCGTAATATCAATGGACGCATCGTTGTATCTACTGTACTCCCTATGCTAGGATGACCTCCATTGACTTCGGGTCAGTAAGAGGATATAGATCACTCTTTCTTGGAACTTATCTAGGATCAGTATGAGTGGTTTGAGACACTCTCTTGTGATATTGATCTGGGATCAATGAAATTGACTTCGGGTTAGTAAGGGTGACATAACTCACTCTCTTTTGGAACTGATCTGGGATCAATACGAGTGGTATGACACACTCTCTTCATATGGAATTGATTTCGGGTCAGTAGAGAATGGTATGAGACATTCTTGATCAATTCTTCTTCTTCATGGTTCAGCAGAATAGAGCCGAGTAGTGTAGGGCACTATTGGCAGAGATAGTACAGTCTGGCAGATGGATCAGCAGATGGAGTTCTCCCTAGTTGAGAGGGAGTGTTAAAATTGGCAACTAGGGCCAAACTCCGTGTGGGTCATCTTATTTATGGCAGCTGATATTTTTCTTGGATCCTTTTCATCGAGAGGTACAGGATTGATCTAAAGATCATCCAATTCCGATAAGTATTCATGGAGACATGAATTTATTTGTGTTATGGGACAATTTATCAAGGTTGGCCAGCAACCAAATAACCCCCACATGTGCTCAACCTTTTAGTATAAAAGGAGATGACTTGAGAGTCATTTCATACACACTTCTCTCTTGATTTCTCTCCACTCACTTTGGGTTTTAGTGGAAGAGAAATCTAGGAGGATGATGCCCTAGACGCAGTCTGTCCTAATCCAAAAAGACACAGTCATGTAGTAAAAGAGATATCCCTAAGCTAGAGGCAAGGGAACTTTGTCTTAGCCGCAACAAAGGAGAGTTGAATAATGTGGGTATAGAGGCCTGTTGAAGAGGCCTAATGTTGTCCTAGAAGAGGCCTAACGCTGTCCTAGAAGAGGCCTAACACTGTCTTGAAGGAGAAGCCTCAACGTTGTGAAGGAGGCTTCCACAATGCTGTATGGAGAGGCCTAAAACACAGTTCCTATGTTGCTGTTCTAGAGTGCCCTAGACGCAGTCATGGGAAGATAAGATCACAATCATACACTATCACAAATGAGGCTATTCATCACAGCAGTGAGAGGCTTAAAGACACGCCCTTAGGAAGACTGGACATGTTGTCGCAGTCAATAAGTGGAGATCAACTTACACCTAGACGTAGTCCTAATGAGAGGTTTCTAGGCTCACCCTAAATGTTGTTCATGGGGAAATTTGGCCGCAGTACTTATGGGAATGATTTGTTGATTGTGGGATAACATTAAGGCTACAACAATGCGCACTAACAAACAGTGTTGGAGCAGCATGCCAAAGTGTGAGGATGGGTAGCATTGTTGATGGCCCAACCTATCCATGATAAAAGCTACCCAGAATGTAATCCAATGCAGCAAATAAAAAATCCTCTAAACAACATGTTGATGCAGTTCAGGAAGGTACAACAGCATGAGATGTGACAACATTGTGATAAGGGGCAGCATGATGTGAAATGTTGCAGCATAATGATGGGCATCATGACGAAGTGAAGTGTAGCATGTTGTGTGCATCACTTGCAAAGTATAATACAACGATAATAAATGAGATGCAGCGGGATGGGTATAGTGAGGTACAGTATGAGGCAGCACTGGTGAGTGCAACAAGATGATAAGATACAGCAAGATGATGCAGTATAGGAAGGTGCAACAGTATGATGTGTGTAGCGTGGTAATGAGGTCTAGCATAGTAATGATGGGTGCATCATGGTGCAACACAGTGAGGTGCAACATGATGACGAAGTGCAGCACAATGATAGGTGATGGAGTCACCTTGGAGAATCAGTTGAAGCAACATGTCTTCAATTGAGTTCAGTTACCTCATGTATCATCTTCTTAGAGATGATCTATGCTCTTATTTAGATAAGTCAAAGTGTCAACTTCTGTTGTATATGTACTATCTCTCTCTCTCTGCTGAACTATTGAAGAACATATAAGAAGAATTGATCAAGTTTTTCCCCACATTGGGGTTTGTCCCTGGCTAGCGCCACATCTTGTGTCCTCTTGTCTTGGCTTGTCTTCTGTGATTTATGTTTATGTTCTATCTATAATTTACTATTATGCTGATATGATTGCTAGCCAGGAAAAGATATTGAGTTAACTGTGAAGTTAACTGTGAAAATTGAAATAAATTGCTCTAAGCATAGAACATACCTAAATTTAACAGTTTGTTTGTTTGAGCCTCCTTTTAGTGAGTGGGTTATGGAGTGCAACAATCTTCCCAAAAATGTGTTCTTTGCCCCACCTCAAGGTTGCTCAATCTCACTCTTTTGCATTGTCTGTTCATCTACACACTCCTCTTGAACTTGTCTTTGCAAACTTTTGTGTTGGCATCTTTTAACTATCTTCCAACTCTACCTTCTGTTTTTTAATTTTGTTGTGAAACACATCCTGGGAAAATCCATTGAGTACCTAGGGTAAACTAGATTCCATAGAAGCTTGAGGCTTTGTCAATATAGGGCTTAGGCCTGTTACATTGATATACTCATTAAGAGCTTGACATATCACTGGTAGAAACTTAACCTGGGTGTGGATGATAATACTTCTCACAACAACCTTGGAAAAAAAACATGTTCCTGACGATAAACCACACTTGTTGGTTCGAAATGCGTCGACAAATGAATTTTGATGTGATTATCACCAAAAACATGTCTCAAAAAATTGATATGGATCACAGAAGCCTTAATTCAATAAAAAAACACTCCTCACCACTGCCCAGGCTAGACCCAATTGACCTAAAATTTTTGTAATATTTATCCCAGAAAACTCGTATGCACTTCCCTTCATTCCAAGGAATGTACCCAGGATAAACCAGATTCTCCAAGGTTGAAGGTTGTATCAACATATCACTAGCGAGAATGAAACCCAAGTGGCAAATATAACAATCCATCCTCCCAACCACTCGAGCTAAATCCAATTGACAGAATTCCAACTCTACCTGTTGTGGAGTTCTTGCAAACTTTTCTCGCAAGCTTTTCTCTAGCTTCCATTTGATCTACATGTTGTTCATTTCCATGCAATCTTTGTTTTGTCATGTTCTATGAACGCTGTTTTCATCATCCACTTTCCTTTGTTACATATCTGCACATTTTGGTCTATAGCTTCTTAGTCAGTCCCTGAACAAGGGAACTCTCACCTTAAGAGCTTATTACTTGAACAACTTTCAAACTTTATTTAAAAGAGCTATGACCATAACTCATTTTTTTTTTTGAAAAATACATCTTATCTTGTAGGAGATAATTTACAAGATAGCTGACAAAAAAGGAAAACAAAAGCAAAAGGTTAGATACAATTATATCTCATATCCTCTTCTTGACAGCTACTAGAACAACAATAAACTTGGAATATGCCAAAGCACTCAAATCTTTCATATGCTTAATTAGGAGTCAGGCAGTTGCATACAAACCTCTTCTTGCCAAGAATGAAAAAAAAAGATTGATTGAACTGACATCATCAGAGAAGACATATTTGTATCTTAGTTTCCAATTGTAATCAAGGTTGTGATCTGAAGTCAATCCCAAATGCTTGAAAAGTATGAATACCAATGATCCTGAGTTGTTGAGAAGAGTTGCATGCCATTGAAGTTGTCACTAAAGCAACACTATTGATTGAACTGACAACATCAGAGAAGACATATTTGTATCTTAGTTTCCAGATTGTAATCAAGGTTGTGATCTGAAGTCAATCCCAAATGCTTGAAAAGTATGAATACCAATGATCCCGAATCGCTAAGAAGAGTTGCATGCCATTGAAGTTGTCACTAAAGCAATACTAAATGATGATCTTGTACAAGTTGCCAGTAAGATCTATCATATTTACACTCCCATAAAAAATGCTTTAAGGTTTTTGATGTTAGGAGAGATGGATTTAGCAGACCATGACATACTAGCATCATTATTATTTATTTTCCAATTCCTGGGTCCTTCCCCTCTATACATCTCTATCCTAGTTGAGGGGTTTTCAGGGTTTAGCTTAGATTCATACTTCACTTTTTGTATCTTGCAACGATTTTTGTGCTCCCACTTTGTAATGACATCATGGTACTCAATAGCCCCATTGACCTACTTTTGTGGTCATTTGTTGGCAAGACGTGCTTTGGTGGGTAGCCTGTAGTAAATAATTAACCATGCGAAGACTCAGAGCTTGTAGCTTAGTCGCAAGTATCAAACATGATCTAACTGATGGGTCCATCTAGCCTTAGGGTTAGAAAATGTCCATTGAGCATTTAATATTGGAAATAACATGTGTTTGATGCAAATAGAATAAAGTTTCTTGTAGTCATACTGCTAAAGCAACTTCCCAAATGACCATCCTTAATCTCTCGAAAAAGGCCCTAGCATATCAACATTCAACTTGTACTAATTCTTAGTGATGAATTTTCTACAATAGTACACAATAGAAACTGATCTTCTGATTTGATAATTAATTTGCAATTATTTCCAATCAAGTTATCTTATGTCATATATATCATTAAGCAATTACACAGAAAATCTCAACAGTAATGTAGTGAAAATAGTAGGATCAAAAGAGACAACCATGCACAATAGAGACAACAAATTTACCTTGGGAAAAACCCAATGTTGATTTGGGGTAGCATCAGATGTGCTCTAGCCATGAAAATTGGTGGAGAGGCTAAAACACATGAGATCTCCAAGACCCAAAAATGGTTTGGACAGATTTTACTCGGTTTGGGAGATATTAAAATAATTAATATTTTTAATGTAGTTCCTAATCCTAAGTCTAAACTTAGGAAAATTAAAATATTAATGTGTATTAATGTAAAATTGGGTTAGAAGGTTCCAAAAGTCATGGATCAAGCCAAATCTAATCTTCTCCGTTGATTAGAGATTTAATCTCGACCGTTGAAGGACCAACGAGAAAAGTATAAGAAGAGGCTTGAGGGTGAGTTGGAGAACACATCAGAGTGATTAGTGATTCATTTTGCTAGAGCGGGGTTGCTAAGCAAAGTTGAATCAGTGATCAACAGTGAGGGGCAGTGAGTACGAGGCAGAGAGGCAAGGACAATACTGAGATTCCAGCGCAGAAGCAGAGAGAGAGAGAGCAACAGTCAGTCGAGGCTATGCAGAGCCCAACAGAGGCAGTGCAAAGCCCAGAGGGACTGCGTCATCCACGCAGAGGGTAGATGGAGTGACGCAGAGGGTCCCAGAGGTTGTGCAGTGTCTCAGAGGGCTGACGTAGAGGGTCCTGGCGCTGATGTAGGTCAGTAGGAGGCTGACGTAGTGGCTAGAAGGGCCAGCGCTGAGCTTTAGCTGTGTCGGAGAAGGTTTTGCGGGACAGGTTTTTTGAATACCTGTTTCTGAATATAGAGGTATTGCTGCCGTGTATTTTTCTCTATCGGGTGAGCCAGTTAAGCACCCAATTTTACTCAGAAAAACTGTATAATAATATAACCCTCATAATAGTTGCACCAGTTTTCCCGCATTGGGTTTTTCCGAGGACATTTGTCCAAAAATAACAGTGTCACTTGTTTTCTTTTAGTTGATGATCTGTAGATGTTGTGATTATATTGTGTTTATTTCAGTATTTAAATGTATTAAATAACTTGTTCGAATTTAAACAAGTAGAAGAAATAAACCAACAGAATACAGATTAATTTTCTAACGGATAGACTTAGAAAATTCAACATGGTATCAGAGCATGGTTGTAGATCACAGGAAAACTGAAGGCATCAACTGAGCAGAGCATTTGCAATAGATTCAGCTATCCCGAGTGACAGCGCTGATCCTTGCAGAGGGCGACAGAGGAAGGAGCGATGCAGAGGGACCGTGTCACCAGTCTGGGCCAGAGAGAGGCAGCGTAGAGGCCGAGGAGGGCAGAAACAAGCTCACGCAGAGGCCTAGTGGGCTGATGCAGTTGGTTGAGGGAGCTGTTTTGTCAGTGCCGAGATTGCGCAGCGCCAAGAGGCTCAATCCTTCAGTTGCTGGGGCATAGGAGGTTGTGGGTAGTTTGCGGAGCGAAGCTGGTGGGGTACTGTGGTCAAAATGATACCTAACAAGACAAGACCAAGGTAGAGGGAGTTGTTTTCGAGGCAGGTTTCTAGCCAAGGAATCTGGATCAGTGTTGCAGTTGCACAGACGATCTGATTGGGGCAACTTGGCATTGGCAGAATGATTTCTAGGAGGGAAATCGAGACTCAGAGGGAGTCCAGAAGAGAACTTCCAAACGGAAAGTAGAGAGACTCAGCAGGAGTCGAATAGCGGACTTCTAGGAGGGAAGTAGAGAGACTTGGAGGATTTGATAAAAGAGCAGTGAGATGGCCGTGAATGGGTTGAGAGATTAGGACAGGTTGGACGGAGCGTCCAACTTTGTGGTCTGGAAGGCCAGGATATTGTCCAAGTCTAGACAAACATCGTATCAAGTGCTTTGCCTTAAGAGTGATGGCTATCCCAGTTGACCAGGCAGCTAATGAAAGGTACAAGGAGGCAATGGCTAAGGCAAAGCGTATCATCCTTGATGGGGTCAAGGATCATGTGGTCCCACATATTGCCAAGAAGGAAACGACAAAGGAGATGTGGGACACTTTGAAGACATTGTACCGACATACTTTCATGCAGAGGAAGATGCTCTTGGAGAATCAACGAAGGTCATACCAGATGCAGAAGGGAGAGTAGATATATGTCTTCCTCGGTTAGTTGAAGGATATTTGTGATCAATTGACTTCCATAGGGGCCACGCTGGATCAGGAGTTGATGGTAAGGACTGCACTCAACGCAGTCTCCGAGGATTGGGAGCCATTTGTCCAGAGCATATTGGGCAGCGCGAGTCTTCTGGATTGGGAAGAAATGTGGGCGGATCTTCATCAAGAAGATATTAGATGGCTGACCAAGACGGGGAGTAGCAGCAAAGGGATCAAGATCAAGAAGGAAGAGGAAGAGGATGTGGCTCTGGAATCTATGGGAAAGCGGGAGAAGAGGAAGAAGAAAGACCTCTCCAAGGTAAAGTGCTTCCATTGTGGGGACCTGGGTCATTTTGCGAACCAGTGTTCGAGGAAGAAGAACAGGGGAGAGGCTTCTGAGTCCAAGGCAGCCCTAGCGAGGGCGGAGAAAGAAGTCGAGGAGGATGACGATTGTGCCATGAGTGCTCATGTACCACTTGAGAAGAAGTGGGGAGACATCGAGCTGTAGTCAAGAGGACTAAAGGCGATGAGGGGAAGGATCCTTGAGGTACCCAACCTCTTGGATTATACCTTGCTACGGGAGCCCCAAAAGGGAGTATCAGGACTGGTGGATGTCAATAGAGACGGATGCGGATGAAGCGACAGAGAGTGCTTCAGTGCAGGAGTCCCTAGACAGCACGAGGCTAACACGCTGCAACAGTGCGAGAGGCACGGGAATGTTGGACCAATGCAGGATGGCACAGAGAGGTGTTCAACGGTGCGAGATGCAGGGAGTTGTTGCAACAACACAGAGGTCAGTAGAGGGAGCACTTGTTAGCGATAGAGGGAGCTTCAACATCGAGAGTGTTTCTAACTTGACAGGGATGTTAGAGTTGGGTGGATTAGTTACTTACTTCTCAGTAACTGAGTTGCAGTGCAGTAGTAGTATGCATTGTGCAGTAGCACGATGCAACATGATGAGAGGGGGATGCAATGCAGATGTAGTGCTGGGAGGATGGACTAGCAGCAACATGGATGCAAAGGGAGTTGTATGGATGCAGCATTGGCGGTGGCAGGGCCATGGGCAACAATACAGGATGCAATAGTGCAGAGGATATTGGGCGAGGAGGCCTAGCATCAGCATAGGGACTGGTGCCGGATGATCAGGGTAATGCACAGTGAGGATTATTACTAGAGTACAACCCTAGCTAAGAGGGAGTGTTGATTTGGGGTAGCATTGGATGTGCTCTAGCCATGAAAATTGGTTGAGAGGCTAAAGCACATGAGATCTCCAAGATCCATAAATGGTTTGGACAGATTGTACCCGCTTTGGGAGATATTAAAATAATTAATATTTTTAATGGAGTTCCTAAGTTTAAACTTAAGAAAAATAAAATATTAATGGGTATGAATATAAAACTGGGTTAGAAGGTTCCAAAAGTCATGGATCAAGCCAAATCTAATCTTAGCCATTGATTAGAGATTTAATCTCGGCCGTTGAAGGACCAAAAAGAAAAGTATAAGTAGAGGCTAGAGGGTCAGTTGGAGAACACACCAGAGTGATCAGTGATTCATTTTGCTACAGTGGGGTTGCTAAGCAAAGTTGAATCAGTGATCAACAGTGAGGGGCAGTGAGTACGAGGCAGAGAGGCAGGGAAAACACGGAGAGACCAACATAGAAGCAGAGAGAGTCAGTCTAGGCTACGCAGAGCCTAGCAGAGGTTAGAGGGATTGCGTCATCCTCACAGAGGGAAAATGGAGTGACGCATAGGGTCCTAGAGGCTGCGCAGTGCCTCAGAGGGCTGGCGTAGAGGGTCTTGGGGTTGACGCAGGTCAGCAGGAGGCTGATGTAGTGGCCAGAAGGGCCAACGCTGATCTTTAATTGTGTCGGAGAGGGTTTCGTGGGACAGGTTTTCTGAATACTTGTTTCCAAATATAGAGGTATTGCTGTCGTGTATGTTTCTCTGTTGGGTGAGTCGGTTAGGCACCCAGTTATACTCAGAAAGACTGCATAATAATATAACCCTCAGAATAGTTGCACTGATTTTCCCGCATTGGGTTTTTCCGGCGACATTTGTCCAAAAATAACAGTGTCACTTGTGTGCTTGTTTTCTTTCAGTTGATGATCTGTAGATGTTGTGACTGTATTGTGTTTATTTCGGTATTTAAATGTATTAAATAACTTGTTCGAATTTAAACAAGTAGAAGAAATAAACCAACAGAATACAGATTAATTTTCTAATAGATAGACTTAGAAAATTCAACACCCAACAACTTTTCTTCTTAGGAGAAATTGTTCTTCAATAGTATTTACAATTCGAAAAAATTCTAGAAATATGTGCTGAAATCCAAAACCAAGATACCATTCAAACCTGGTCAAAATTCTAGGTTAGTCAACGTTCGTTAAACCCCCAAAAATAGCTAATTTTGATGCTTTCGACCTGGTCAACCTATCTCTTGTGGTCAACATTGGATTTGTGGTTGATCCCTGTGGTCAACTTGGACTTGCGGTTGATCACTGTGGTCAAACCTACAGTCAAATTGTCCTTTACTGTGGTCAATCTTGGCCTCTTTTATGTAGTGTAACTGAGTCAGAAATCTGGGTCAAGTATAGCTAGTCAACTTGATCAAACAAGTCAATGGTCAACTCTAGTCAAACTTCAGATATGGTCAAACTTGTTCAATTCGTCCTCTAAATTTCTCCTTCTATGACTGCTTCAGAAGATATGTTGTTGTTATGAGAGGACGAAATGAGGTAGTCTCTTTATGTATTTATACTTGTCAAATGGGTTGGTTTTGACCAAGAGTCACACCCATTCATTTGTGGGGTCGACTTGACACTTTGGGGCCTACATGAAGCCCAAAAAATATAATAATTTTAATTTTAAGTTTCATAATTTTCGGCCGACTTGAGAGGCCTTTAGGCCTTTTGGCACGCAGGAATACCTCCTGATGCTGCAAAAAATCAACACTCCCTCTTAGCGAGAAAGGTATTCCCCTTGGTTGCAACATATTTCTCCTTTAACTAAAATTCCCCTTAAGAAAAAATGATGAGCTTGCCTTGTTGGTGCATGTTTATTGATAAATCCATCTTCGAGTGGGCAATGTAACTCCCCATATGCATGTGGGTATCTAGTGTTTTTGGCCAAAGTCCTTTATGGCTACTTAGGAAAATGTATCAATCTCCTTTGATCATGACCCAAACAAGTTCTTTTGGCTTCTCATGAGAGAATTTGTCTTTGGAGTCTGGACCATTCACCTTTATGGTCATAGTCCTTTATGACCTAGCCAAGGCCTTCAAGCGTCAAAGGTGAATTAGATCTATCTCCTTTGGTCGACCTAACAAAATTCATCTAGAAGCCATGTCCTTCTGGCTTTCAAGGGGAAGATTTGTCTTATCCTATAATTCCCCTAGGTCATTCACCTCTGACGACCTTGCCAAGTCCTTTTGGAAACCAAGTCCTGTTGGCTTCAATGGTGAATGCATCTTATAATATGCCCCTATAATTACCTTGGGCCATTTACCTTTCTAGTCAAAGTCCTTTATGACCTAGCCAAGTCCTTTTAGCAACCAAGTCCTTCTCACTTCAAAAGTGAATGTATTCATCTCATCTTAGTCAAAGTCCTTTATGACCTAGCCAAAGTCCTTGATGGTTTCAGGAGATGGTTAACCCAATCTTGCAGACGCCATCATTCCCTTCCAATGAGGGAAACATTCAACATCATACTAAGCTCGTCTTTGTCCACAATCTACTCATTTGTGGATATGTACTGGGGCTCTACTACTTTTTGCGTCATGTCTTGAATGAAGTGATCTAGACATGCCCTTCTTGCTTTTGAAGCCTTATTGCTTCATGGCTTGTGATATTCTTGCAAAGACTCTCTTCGCCTCATGAGACATATCTCAAACCACATCCAAATTGTTAGGTCCCTATAATGCTAGTGTAGCCCCTATAGTGTTATTGCTGTGCCCCATAAAAGCCCACTATTGTTATTGTTGTGCCTTTACATTATTATTGTTATTTAGGCCCTAATTTATTATATTTTGACCCCTTAGACTTCCTATATATACCAAGGAGGTCTTGTCCTTTGAATAATCCAAGAATTGTTCATTTATGTGATGTAAAAGGAGGTTGGTCCCTCAAAGAGGCTTATTTTCAATTCGTTGATCTATCTTTTCTTCTATTTTATGATCTGGTTACATAACATTTTGTATTAGAGCTTTGGATCTTAGGGTTTCACTGCTTCGAATAGGTCATCTTGGCATTTTCACTATATATTATATATATATATATATTTTGGGGAGGAATCAGAAGTTGAAATTTCGACCATGTGGAGTACAAATCTTGATGAACATCGTGTAAAATTTTAGAGCTTGGTTAGCTATATATTTAGAGATATGGTCCAAAGAAGTTAGGGTTTTTGCATGCTCCAGAATTTAGTCTTAAACAGGTGTTCCGAGGAAAATCATCGTAACTTTTTCTTCATGCATCAAATTTAAATTTTGTAAAAAGTGTCTGAAAGTGCATGGACTATAGTTTTTTGTGTATCATTTTTAGGGCCGAAGGTGGAAATAGTGACATGTGGCAACCCGTCGCTCTATTGAACTAGTCCATAATCAAGTCATTGTGAGAGATTTGGCATAACTTTATTCGAAGAATCTAATCTTGGTTTGACTTGTGGTGTTGGAAAGAAGACTCAATGTGTTACCACAAGACAAAATTCTAGACCTTGGAGAGCTGAAATTATAGAGATACAACATTTTCAAGATCAAGCTCCAAAAAGCAAAAAAAATGTGTGTATTTTTTAAATTTGCATAACTTTTGTTTGAAAAATCTGTTTGAAGTGATTCAATGGGCACAGTGTAGCATAGATATCATTATTTTGGTTCCAATATGCCTCGCAACAAAAAATTGGATACACTCAGTAAGTCAACAAAAAGCTCTACTATGATGCATGAAGAAGAGGAATAAATGCAACATGGTATATCAAAATTACGGGACCAAGTGCAACAAATTTCACTCTCGCAAAGAGCAACCAAAAATGAATTGGGGGGTTTGAAGGATGGTTTAAAAACAAACATGGGAGTTTTAAAAGTAGACATGGATGCGATGAATGTCAAGTTGGAAGGGTTGAAAAAGTTGCTGCAAGAAAGACTTCCCAGTGGTGACAAGGTACTCCATGAAAATCATGATGAGGACAAAAGGAATATGAATTATGATTTTAGAGACTCCAATGTTGGGTTTAAGACCCAACACATTCCAAAGATCGATATGACGAAGTTTAATGGCAAAGATCCAATAACATGGATACTATAGATGGAGTAGTTCTTTGATCTACACGATGTGCAACATACACAAAAGGTACAGATTTCATATTTATTTTTAGAACCTAATCAATTTGTATGGTATCCGTTATCACTCAGGTTGTCCCTAGGCTCCTGTAGGGATACGGCCGAGGTAACCACAAACCAATCTTTGGATTGCAGGTTCTAGCCCACCTGCAATCAGAGAGGGCTCTCTCTTGATGATTTAACTTTGGTGATGATGATTTTAGGCTAGTTGTTGGGTTCAGGGGTTTTGTTGTTTTGTTTGGATGGAAGGATGTAAGCCAGGTAGAAAATCCCAAGCAGAGAGGTAAGGTAAGGTGTGATAAGTTTCAAACCATTGGGCATGGAGTCATGGATTAAGACTTGCTATCGCGTTTTCTTGGTCATAAGAGGATTGTGGAGCGGGATAGCCACACATGAGACAATTATCAATTTGCTGAAAGGATGGAATGATGGTCAGGGATGAAAGACAATTAAGAATCTTTCATCAAAAACTGACAGGGAGGAGAGGTGCACGAATGGTTGTCTAGGAGCAGTTAAGAATTCCTAAACTATCATTCATATGTGAAAGAAATAGCGTAAACAAGATCATTTAAGTATACATGTTCATAACTACTCCTGATGAAAACATGAAAAATTACAGAAATTGAGCCTAGGGTGCAGCTAAGCAAATCCTAAACTATTCTTCTTTTCTGCAATTTAGATGGCGGAATGATGATAAAACAAACATGAAAAACTAACAAAGTTAAGAAACACTTATTGAACCATGTAGAAGCACATGAATTCCACAATCACTCCTCGGCCAGTTTAAACATAGCAGACAGTTTCAGAATCCATGCTTTCAGCAGTCTTTGATTATAGAAAGCATCACAGTTACAGTGCGAGTCTCTGCTTGAGAGAAAAATCGGAATTACAAAGATCAAGCTACTGATCAACCAACCAACCAACCAACTCACCCCTACTCCTTTTTCAGGGTGGTATATATAAGCAAAATATCTAAAGTCATTTATTACAATTGACCTAAACAGGTCTGCCGAAAAAAGTTTTTTCTAAAAACCTAATTGTTGCTGGAATTAAATGCAAGTAAGTCCTTTGGGCTGCGCCAGAGGCAACTGAATCAAGTTGAGTTGATGAGGTGTCCTGTGTGACTTGGTGCAGTGGTTCTGTATAACTGTGCATTGAGTTCCTGGTCACTGATCTTCTGAAGTTTAATGTGCAGTCATTTGTGCTGGTGACCGTCCAATGCGTCTTCAATTGCTTCTTGACTTTCAGAGCTTTCGTTTTAATGTTGGATTTGCCTCGAGCCCTGAGAAAATCTCCTATGATACACTTTGCCGCTACATTGATGGTCTTCGCCTCTTCCTGATACTCTTTGACGTGCTTTTTGTCTGCATATTTGATCTGATACTCTTTAATCTTTGTTGCTGGTCTCTTTCTATCTTCAAATTCGTTTAATTTGGCAAAATCGGGCATTTTCGAGCCTTTTCGGTGCAAAAAGGGCCAAGGAATCAAAAGATTCCCTAAAGATTCCCCAATATGCCCCATTTCCCATAGTGATGTGCGATTAGCCAATCGCGCATCGAAAACTGCCTCCGTTTCTCATTCCGGAGCTCCGAAGCTCGACTTTCGCGCTTGCGCAAATTTTCGGTTTTTTGGCTGCTGACATCATCATGACGTCAACTGTACGGCGGATGATGTCAGCATGCTGACGTCATCAAGGTGACGTGGCAAACCCGTGGCAGGGTGACGTGGGCCGGGCGCAGGCAGTGTGAGGTGATGTGGAGGCGACGTGGCAAGGTGAGGTGGCGCTCCTGTTATGTGAGGCGAGGGCGGTTTTGGCCTGTGCATCGGACCGCCTTTGGTACGGAGGTGGTTTCTGTCAGGGGCGGCCCGATGCAATGGAAGTCTGCCACCTGTCCCGGTGTACGATGGTAAAACCGTCGGACATCGGGTGGTAACCTACCACCACAATTGGGCGCCTGATACGAACAAGGGTCGTCAGATCTTGGGGGGCGATCCGACGGTGGACGGGAAAGGGAGATGCGCGGAGTTTAATACAAGAGTGCGCGCGTTAAAGGTTTAATTTTACGCGGCGCTGTGGGTTTTGAACTTTAGGAACTGGGTTAAATGGGTTTTGGCGCGTTGGAAATCTATTAAACAAACATTAATAATTTCCAAAAAGAAATGCGCGGGGAGGGTTTTTTGCATTTGGAAAGGGTTTTCTTAGTGTCTTGGAAGAGGTCAAGCAACTAGGAATGGAAATTTATGCAGAAGGAGGGTTCTTACTAAAGTCCAGGTGACTTAGTAATTCCCAGAGAAGTACTTATGGTTATATTTGAACTAGGGGGAGGGGATATTTACATAAGGGGATTATTTTCATAGTTTTAGTAGGGGGATGGGGAAAATATAGGGAGTTAAATAATAATGTCAGTAGTTCATATGGAGATGACAAGAAAGCGCTAAGTTTCAGAGATCTTAGGCTTCAAAGGGGAGATAGAACCTTATAGAGAAAGTATGGATCCTCCTTGAGTGAAGCAGATATTCACCCAGGCTAATGACATGGAGAATGATGAAACTAAGAGGTATCAAGCAGATCTTGACCTCTTTTTTGGGAAATTAGTTAATGATTTGGGGAAGAGGAAGAAAGGGAAGTTAGTTATGCCTGATTTGAGCTCCTTCACATGAAACTGCCTGATGATTGTGGCCTGAGTAGAGATGATATTTTGAAAACATAGAATTGATCAGAAAACAAGATTCTGCAACCTCAAAACTACCTACCCAGCCTACTTACCTAACATTTTTTCTTCCTTTGGTTTGGGTGCATTTAGACTTGCAGACCCAACATTTCAATTTTTTCTTTTTATGCCTTCCTATCTACAAACTACCCTTATTTCTTCCAAGGGCCCAGATTAAACAATTGGGCTCCTTTGATTCTCTACCTATCTAAGAATCTGCCAAGATTAAGCTGTTTGGACAGATTTTCATTCTCTATATTCTAAAACAGGAAATTGAAACCTAGGGAGACCAAGATTAAGCTGTTTGAACCTCCCTTTAGCTGAAAATTCTACAAAACTGGAATGACTCTTCAAAATTGGAATGCAGTAGATGAACTTTGAGTAGCATTCTTTCCTTGGTGTCTGTTTTAGCAAATATGGAGCATTGCAACATGCAAAGTATGACATATTTGGCCTGTAAAAATGTCAATCATGAAATATGAGTAACCTGTTGCAGCAGGAGGCTAACAGTGGCTCCACTTGGGGATGGCTTTTCCTTGTGAGAAGCCAAGAATAGCAGGTCAGATTGCCTTGATTCTTCTGTTATTGCTGTGCTTTGAACTTCTTAGTGCTCACTGTTGGATTGTTTTGAGCTTTTGGACTGCTAACAACACTTTCCTTTAACTGTTTTGTTGTTAAATTATGAAGCATCACCTGCTTTCTTTTGCGTGCTTTAGCATCATGGATTCTTACAAAATAAAATCAAAGTGCTGATATATACAAACATTCTATGTACAGAAAATAACACCGCCTGCTCTTTTCGATCAAAAGGATCATTGTAGTGCTTTAGCATTCGACCATTGACAGAGCCTTCTTCAGCTGTGCTGCCATCTAGAGATCTGAGAAAATATGTATTATTGCCTTGCACATCGCTGATAATGTATGGACATTTCCACAAAAAATCGAATTTTGCATGTTTTCCCTTGTCCTCTCTTCATGAGTCCCATCTTAGAACTTTGCTGCCGACCCAGAAATCTTTTGCTTTAGCCTTCTTATCAAACATCTTTTTGAGTTTTTCTTGCAGCATTTGAGCTCTGTCATAGACTTGCTCTCTGGTTTGCTGAAGATGAATGGTTTGATTAATTTTTCTTTGCATGTCATTTGGTTCAGCCTGAATCTCCTGCAACAGTTTAATAGTAGGAATGCCCAAAGATGGAGGAAATTTGGCTTCCATGGCATATACTAGCTCATACAGGCTCATCCCAATGGATTTCTTAGTTGAAAGTCTGTCTGCCCACAGAGCATTTGTGAGCTTCTTATGCCAGTTCTTTTTGTTTTCCTCCAGCAATTTCTTTATGATATTGATGAGGCTTTTGTTGGACGATTCGGCCAAG
>APFE030858229.1:55164-86766 GCA_000404065.3 Pinus taeda
CAAACTACCCTTATTTCTTCCAAGGGCCTAGATTAAGTAGTTGGGCTCCTTTGATTCTCTACCTATCTAAGAATCTGCCAAGATTAAGCTGTTTGGACAGATTTTCATTCTCTATATTCTAAAACAGGAAATTGAAACCTAGGGAGACTAAGATTAGGCTGTTTGGACCTCCCTTTAGCTGAAAATTCTACAAAACTGGAATGACTCTTCAAAATTGGAATGCAGTAGCTAAACTTTGAGTAGCATTCTTTCCTTGGTGATTGTTTAGCAAATATGGAGCATTGCAACATGCAAAGTATGACATATTTGGCCTGTAAAAATGTCAATCATGAAATATGAGTAACTTGCTGCAGCAGGAGGCTAACAGTGGCTCCACTTGGGGATGGATTTTCCTTGTGAGAAGCCAAGAACAATAGGTTAGATTGCCTTGATTCTTCTGTTATGGTTGTGCTTTGAAACTTCTTAGTGCTGACTGTTGGATTGTTTTAAACTTTCGGACTGCTAACAACACTTTCCCTTAACTGTTTTGTTGTTAAATTGTAAAGCACTGGCTGCTTTCTTCTGCGTGCTTTAGCATCATGGACTCTTACAAAATAAAATCAAAGTGCTGATATATACAAACATTCTATGTACAGAAAATAACACCGCTTGTTCTTTTCAATAAAAAAGGATCATTGTAGTGCTTTAGCATTTGGTCGTTGACAGGGCCTTCTTCAGTTGTGTTGCCATCCAGAGATTTGAGAAAATATGTGTTATTGCCTTGCACAACGCTGATAATGTATGGAACTTTCCACAGAAAATCGAATTTTGCATGTTTGCCCTTGTCCTCTCTTCGTGAGTCCCATCTTAGAACTTTGTTGCGCACCCATAAATCTTCTACTTTAGCCTTCTTATCAAACATCTTTTTGAGTTTTTCTTGCAACATTTGAGCTCTATCATAGACTTGCTCTCTGGTTTGCTGAAGATGAATGGTTTGATTAACTCTTCTCTGCATGTCATTTGGTTCAGCCTAAATCTCCTGCAACATTTTGATAGTAGGAATGCCCAAAGATGAAGGAAATTTGGCTTCCATGCCATATACTAACTCATAAGGGCTGATCCCAATGGATTTCTTGGTGGAAAGTCTGTCTGCCCACAGAGAATTTGTGAGCTTCCTATGCCAGTTCTTTTTGGTTTCCTCCAGCAATTTCTTTATGATATTGATGAGGCTTTTGTTGGATGATTCAGCCAAGCCATTACCTTGAGGATAGTAAGCTGTGGAGTGGCCCAAAGTAATGTGGTATTTATGGCAGAAGTTGATCATCTTTTTGGATTTGAAGGCAACAGTGTTGTCGGTGATGATTTTCTCAGGGCAGCCAAATCTGGAAAGGATATTGCTCTCAAGGAATTGGATAATGGTGGAGTCATTGGCTTGTCTACATGGAATGGCTTCAATCCACTTAGTGAACTAATCAGTGGCTGTCAAAATCCACTTGTGCTGGCCTGAGGAAGAGGGATGAATTTCTCCAATGAAATCGAGACCCCATTGTTGAAAAGGTTTCTCGGTTGAAATGGGCTTAAGGGGCAAGGGAAGTAATTTTCTTTTTCCTTCAAAGTTTTGGCATTTGTGGCATGAAACAGCAAATTTCTTGACATCTGCAAATAGAGAGGGCCAATAATAACCAGCCCTTAATCTTGTCAGCCGTGGACTTCCAATATAAGTGTCCTCCACAGTCCCCTGCATGGAATTCTTTCATGATGCTGTTAGTTTCATTCATAGTCAAACAATTAAGCAAAACACCTTCATGGTTTTTCCAAAACAAAGGACCATCTATGACACAAAACTTTGAGGATTTCATCCTTAAAAATCTTTTCTTGGTTCTGGACAATCCTGGGGGAGCACACAGGTTTAACAATACAAAGCAAATATGAGCATACCATGGGGATTGCAAAAAGGTTTCACTGATCTGTGGAGTCGCCAGCTTCGGTTCATTGTCCAGTTGATTAATGTCTAAGGCTTGGAAGTTTGTTTCGGACATTAGTTTGGCTAAACCTTGTCCTTTTATCAGCTTTGTGGGTTTTATTTCAATGTCGTATTCAAGGATGTTGGCAATCCACTTGCCTCTTTTGCCTTCTAGTCCCTCTTGAGTTAATATATCCTTAACAACAGAGTTAGGGACATAGGCAATCATGTGGGAGTATAAGATGTAAATTCTGAAATCTTTGATGGCTTTGACCAGGGCATAAGCCTGCTTTTCCATAATCTGATATTTCAAGGGTGCATCTCTGAAAGCTCGCCTGAAGAAAGCAATTGGCTTTTCGTTACCTTGATCATCTTTTTGCAAAAGGACAACGGCTATAGCGTGCTCATATGCAAAGGAAAAAATGATAAAGTCTTTGTCGAATTGAGGACTGGTGAGGACAGGCGTTTGAGTCAAGGCAGTTTTTATACTCTCAAAGGCTTGCTTGGTCTCAAGAGACCATTTTACCTTGGCATCCTTCTTCAACATGTTGCTCAATAGCCTTATTAGCTGAGCTAAGTTTGGGATAAATCTCCTTAGGAAATTGATCTTCCCAAGGAATGCTTGCAGTTCTTTTATGTTTCTTGGATAGGGGATTTGGAGGATAGCTTGAATTCTTTCAGGGTCAATTCTAATCCCATCCTTTTGATATTATATGCCCTAGAAGCTTGCCTTCCTCAAGGGAAAACAGGGACTTCTTAGGATTCAAGGAAATGCCATATTTCCTGCATCTCATGAAAATTTGCCTTAAGTGCTTAAGGTGCTCTTGGTCAGATTTGGAGAATGGGATCAGGTCATCAAGGTAAACTATGAGGAAATCATGTATCTCCTTTGAAAATGCAATATCCATTGCCCTTTGAAAGGTAGCACCAGTGTTTTTCAGCCCAAAAGGCATTTTAACGTACTTAAATGTTCCCCACGGTGTGGTAAAGGTTGTCTTGTCCTGGTCATCTGGGTGAACAAGTATTTGATTAAATCCTGAAAATCCATCTAGTAAAGAAATTCTAGAGGAACCCACTACTCTTTGTAAGATATGGTCCATTTTGGGAAAAGGGTAGTGGTCTTTTAGAGAGACCTGGTTTAAATTTCTCAAGTCTACACAGTCTCATTTCTCTTGTTTTTTTCCTAGTGGGAACTAAATTAGATACCCATTTAGAGAATCTGATGGGTGCAATGATACCTGCTTCAAATATTCTCTTTATTTCTTTTTCAATAAGGGGAGGAAGCATGGGGTTGATTCTTCTAAGTTTCTGTTTGAACGGTTTTTGATTTGGTTTTAAGGGAATGGTATGTTGGATCACTGAGATGTCATAGGACTTCAAGTCCTGATAACTCAATGCAAATACATCTTGGAATTCTTTGAACAAATCCACGTATTTCGGTTTTTTATCAGGGGGCAAATTTTTGGACAACTTAATCATTCTAGGCTGCTTTGCTGTTCCTATGTTGTGTTCTTCTATAGCAGCATCCAGAGGCTCCATTTTTGGTTTTTTGGGCACATCATTGTCATCAAACATGTCTTCTAATGGAGTAAGGCCGACAGGTAGAAAATTACTCTTTAGATCAATAAACTCATCCTCTGCTTTGGATGTTTCCTCTAAACACATTTGTTTCAACTGTTCTATGTTTGCATTGTCAAAAACAGTTGGGTTAAGGATTTGTTTAGCTGTTGCAGCTGTTACAGCCGGGTGATTTTCTTCTGTTAGCTGTTGGGAATCGTTCATGGCATCCATGTCAATGTTTGTGTTGGAAAATTTGCCCTCAAGAGTGAGGAAATTGTTAATCTGGGCATCATTTTGAAATATCTGCCAATCCTTGACATTGTTAGGGACCGAAGGTCTGTGTTGTATTTCAGCGGTGAAATGGTGATTTGGTTCAAAGGGAAGCTTGCATGTGCTAGCAAAGGTTCCTAGACTGTGGGCATGAATATTATGATCTCTTGAAATTTTGGCAAGCTTGAATTCACTGAAAGAATTGAGTATTTTGGCAAGCTTGAATTCACTTCAATTCAAATTCTTTCCTTGGTGACTGTTTTAGCAAATATGGAGCATTGCAGCATGCAAAGTATGACATATTTGGCCTGTAAAAATGTCAATCATGAAATATGAGTAACCTGCTGCAATAGGAGGCTAACAGTATCGATGGCTTTGTTCTCATAAAGCACTAGTCACTTGGACAATTTTTACAGAGGAATTGATAGCACGTTATGAGGATATAAAGAGCAATACCTTCTTTAGCCAAATGATAAATCTCAAACAAAAGGGTTCAGTTGGGGAGCACATTAATGACTTCCAAAGATTGAATATCAAGGTAATTGATATTCCTGAGGAGCATCTAATTGATGTCTTCATAGGGACTTTAAAGGATAACATCCAACATGAGGTTTGCCTTTGGGAACATAAGTCATTGGAGAATGCACTTAGGGTGACAAGAAAGGTTGAAAGAAAAATTATGGCAATAAGGAGGTCTACCACTCATAGATATAAAGATGGAAGTGTTGCCGCTCCTAGCATCCCACAACCTACAAGGTTGACACCACAACAACTAGAGGAAAAAATAGCAAAAGGGATTTGTTACAATTGTGATAACAAATACACTAAAGGTCGTAAGTGCGATAAGAAGAAATTATTTTACATAGATTGTGAAAAGGAGGGAGAAAATGAGCAAGGAACATCAAAAGATGAGGATATACTTAAGAACCAATCCCAAAGGCTCAAAAAGAAGAAATGAATCCGACCATATCTTGTAATGCATTGGCGGGAATTACCACTCCACAAATTGTCAAGATAGAAGGACATATCAAGAAGAAAAAGGTAATAGTGATGATTGATTCGGGTAGTACTCATAATTTTATTCATTGTAAGATAGCTAAGGATTTGAATTGCTTTCTATATCCAATACCAGAGTGTTAAGTGATGGTTGCAAATTGAGGAACTATAATTTGCTCAGAGAAGTGCCATAATATCAATCTCACTATGGGGGAATATGTATTGAATAGTCCAATGCTTTCCGTTCCAATGGATGGTGCGAATGTTGTATTAGGAGTTTAATGGTTACAATCTTTGTGGACGATAGCTTTTAATTTTAAAGAACTTTTCTTGAATTTTTTCTCAAAAGGAACAGAAATTGAATTAAGGTGTATCACAGGGAAACTTGGGAAGATAATCAGCTCTAATGGCATGAGAAAGTTTTTGAAGAGGAACAACGAGGGTAATTGCACAATTATGTTCACTAGATTTTCAAACATCTAAGTCATCCGTTTCTCCAGATCTCCAAAGAGTCATTGACAATCATTCCAAGGTATTTGAGATTCCTAAAGGTATACCATCTATTCACAATCATGATCACACTATTCACTTGATTCTAGGAAGTTTTCCTCCGAACATTAGACCTTACAATATCCTTATGGTTGTAGAAATGCTAGAGGCAAGTATAATTCAACCTAGCCAAAGTTCTTTCTATTCTCGAGTAGTATTGGTGCACAAGAAGGATTGATCATGGCGTATGTGTCAGGATTATAGAGAGCTCAACAAGATCGCTATTAAAGATAAGTTTCCCATTCCTGTCATTGATGAATTGTTGGATGAAATATATGGAGAAATTTACTTGACGAAGCTAGATCTTTGTTCATGATATCGTCAAATTAGAATGAAGACAAAAGACATTCCGAAAACAACATTTAGAACTCATGATGGTCATTAGGAATTCTTGGTCATGCCATTTGGCCTTACTAATGCACCTGGCACATTTCAAGGTTTGATGAATTCCACTTTCAAACCCACCCTTAGAAATTTTGTGTTAGTATTTTTTGATGATATACTAATCTATATCAAGTCTTGGAAAGATCATGTTCAACATGTTGACAGGGTGCTCAAACTATTTGAGAAGAAACAATTGTACGCAAAATTCTCCAAATGTTTTTTTGGGGTATAGGAAGTGGAATATTTGGTGTTGAAGTTTCTAAGTTTAGAAACCCTTCATGCACTTTTTTTCTTATTTATTCCTACCTACTTGTTATTTTTCTTTAACAAGTTATTTACAAAGTAAATACTGAAAATAAACACCAGTGCGTGTTCAATATATTACAGATCAACAACTAAAAGAAACAAGAACAAACACACCACATTACACCATTATTTTTGGACCAATGTCCCCAGAAAAACCCAATGCGGGAAAATCGGTGCAGCTATCTGATGGTTTTCTTATTAAGCAATATCAGAGTACAATCTGGGTGCCGAAACTAGCCTACCCAATAGAGAATTTCCTTAGTAGCTATACCTCACAGTTTGAGATAAATCTCGGCTGAAACCTCGGAAAATCCTTCCTACAGCTCCTCAGCACAAAACTGCTCTACAACCCCAGCGTCTACCCAATCTGGACTCCATCAACCCCTCTGTCTCACGCTGGCCCTGCGTCATCCCCAGGAGGCTTTGTGTCAGCTTTCGGGGCCTCTTCGTCAGACACGCTGGCCTCTCTGGTGCTCTGCGCAGCACTTGGTTGCCTCTGCGTGAGTCCTTGTTGGCTCTGCGTCACTATCCTTGGCTGCTGCGTTGCTCTCCCGACACAATCTTTGCCTTCTTTTTTTCTCTATACTCAATGCCCCTTAGTTGCTCTCCCGATCATTGATTCTATCTCTCTTAGCAAACCTCGCTCTAGAGAATAAAATCACTGATCACTCTTGTGTATTCTCCAAGTGACCCTCAAGCCTCCTCTTATACTTTTCCTGCTGATGATTCAACGACCGAAATTAAGTCCCTAATCAACGACTAAGATTAGATCTGGCTTAATCCATGTCTTTTTGGACCACTCTAACGCAGATTCATATTAACACACATTAATATTTTATTTTCCCTAAGTTTAGACTTAGGGACTCCATTAAAAATATTAATTATTTTAATATCTCATGATCTGTTTAGAATTTGCCCAAACCCTCTTTGGGTATTGGAGATCTCATGTGCCCCAACCTCTCCACCAAATTTTGTGGCTAGAGCACATCCGATGCTACCCCAAATCAACATTTGGGTCATATTGTATCCCATGAGGGTGTTAAGACAGACCCTGACAAAATTAAAGCCATAAAGGAATGGAAAATCCTCACAACCTTAAGGAATCTTTGAGGATTTCTCAAGTTGATAGGGTATTATCATAAGTTTGTTAAGAATTATGGGAAGATAGCAGCACCTCTAACAACATTACTAAAGAAAGAGGCATTTTTTTGGACTTTAGAAGCAACTAAAGCCTTTGAACATTTGTTGACGGTGCTAAGATACCGCCAACATACGTGGGTCTCCCCGTTGGGAAGTCCCAATTAGACCTCACATTGTTGGGAGTGTGAAAATTCCTCAACTGAAATCCCTATTGCAACATCTGATGACATTTCTCCTACTTGTTAGATTTACAGGAACAAGTTATTTGCAGTTTCCTACGAAAAAAAATTAAAATACATACACCACAACCTACACCATTTAAATAATATGTCGAAACAAGAAACTGAACAAGAGAAAGATACAACACAAATGATAGTTATTTTTGGACAATCGTCCCTGAAAAATCCCGATGCAGGAAAATCGGTGTAGCATATCTGAAGGTTTTTATTATTAAGCAGAAGTTATTTATGAATGCAATCTTTAGATGCCTCGCTGGCAATCCAATATAGAGAATATCACTTGGCATAAGAAATTATTGAGATTACCTCACTCTACATTGCAAGTCTCGACTGCTCCGACTGCTGAACCAACGAGTCCCCGACTACTTTTGTGTTGCCCCTACGCAGTCACTACGTGGGCCTGCGTCAACCTCTAAGGCACTATGTCACCTCTTTGTTGGATCGATTTTCTCTCAAGAGCTGACTCCAACCCTCTCGGCTCAGAATGTCAACCTCCTCAGAAAATTTTGGACCTCTGCGTGGAAGGCTTCTGCACTGCTCTTCGTGGGCCCTTCCTGGCTCTGTGACACCCTCTCTGGGCACTGCGATGCCTCCTCTATGTGTCTCTCTACCTCTCTGTTGAGTATTCTTGGCTCCAAAGAAGATCCTCCAGCGAAAACTTTGTCTACCTCTCTCTACATGATCACTACGAAATCACTGCGTTACCTCTAGCTTCAACAATTCGATTTGATTGATTAGCTCTCTGTGTGTTTTTCCAAGTGACCCTCAAGCCTCCTTAAATAATCTCCTCGTTGACATTCAATGACCCAGATTAGAAGCTAATCAATTGCTAAGATCATTTATGCTTGATCCTCATCTTTTTCTAGAAGTTACACCCATAGTTAGATTAATACCCTTTAATTATTTTAATTCCCTAAGTTTAGACTTAGGGACTCATTAAAAATAATTTATTATTTTAATAAAACTGTCTCTAGGTGGAATTTCCCAAAACGATTTCTGGGTTCTTTGGAATACATGTGCCCAAGACTCCCTGCAAAATTTGAGACTTAGAGCACATCCAATGCTACCAAAAATCAACACTCCCTCTAGCGAGGAATGTGCTCTAGCAATGCCTCCCATTGAAGCATCACCCTGACTTCATAACGTCGTCCTCTGTGCTGTTGATGTTTGACATGATGTCTACCAACTACTGTGCTTCTGTTGACACTGCCACTGTCAACATTGCATCCGTACTATGGCTCCCTCCGAATTTCTGCATCTGTGCTGCTGTTGGCACTGGCATTGCAAACTGCTCTTGCACTACAAACTGTTGTTGCTACTGCATCAACAATGGAAAAAATCCCAAATTACTTAACTAGTGTTCAATATAGATGCATCTCGATGTTGAAGATCTGACTGCTGCTAGTCCCACGCCATCCCTCTAAAGCCACTGTGCTACTGCTGTTACTGCACTGTGCCTCCCTGCAGTGCTGCAAATTTGCACTATGCTGCTCAGACTTGGCGTTCTAGCCACTGCATTTGTCGCTCCAACACTCCTCTGAACCATCTGACACTGGTCCATCCTGCTACTTCTTATCTGGGCTCCTGTAGCAAGGAATTGATCCGAGAGGTGGGCTCCTCAAGGATCTTGCCCATCTGTAGCTCTTTCGAACTACAACTCTAAATCAGCCCACCTCCCTCCTAGAGGTATCTCGGTTGCCATGGAAAATTCCTCCTCTTCGATCTTTGCGGGTGTAGCCTTCGGATCATGCTTCTCATCTTTGTCCTTCTTGAGAGGACACTGTGTTGCGTAGTGACCCATTTCACTGCACCTGAACCATTTGATCTTCGGGACATCCTTCTTCCACCTCCGCTACTCCTGCTGCCCCTTCGATGCAAGGGTCACATTTTCTTCCTCTTCCTTGGGCTTCGACCCACTGCTACTGCTTCCGTCAAGCTTGCACTTGAGTAGATCTCTCCTTAGCTCTTCCTGCTTGAGAGCTGCCCACATACTATCCGAGTTTGGCAAAGATACCCTGCCTAGGATTCTCTGGACAAAGACTTGCCACTCTTCTGAGACTGAGTTTAGGACTAGCCTCAGCATCTCAAAACTTTGAGGTGTAGACCCCATAGTTGCTAACTTGTCCCAGGTCTCCTGAAACTTCACGAGGAACGAATCTATGTGCTCCCCCTTCTGCATCTGTGCAGATCTTAGTTTCTGCTCTAAGTACATCTTCAGCTGCTCGTAAGATCCTTGATGCAACGTTACCAAGGCATCCTACATCTCCTTAGAAGTCCCTCTGCTAGTGATGTGACAGACTACGTGATCCTTTACTCCATCAAGGATCATCCTCTTTTCCTTCACCATTTCTACCTAGTGCTTCTTCAAAAGATCTGGATTTGCAGGCACAACCACCACGTTGTCGACATAGGTCTTGAGAGAATGCTCATCTAGAAAGCACGACATCCTTGCCTTCCAGATAACATAGTTGGATGCCCCATCCAACTTGTCTTGATCTCTCAACCCGTTGGCTATCATCTCTGCCATGAAAATGTCGAACTGATCCTGTTTGTCTCTTATTGCTACTACTCAGGCAACAAGAAAACAAACTTCTTGGCGGGAAGTCTACTAAGGAAAAATTCCCTCACTGTGCTTCTTCACTTTCCTCTGACGATTTTTTGCCTAGTAAACTGCCTGCAAAAATTGTGTCCCACCAGCGCTTTCCTCAAGATAAGGCTTTGTGCTACTCCCTTTGGCACGTCAAAATCTCGATTTGGAAGCCCTTCCTCTTTGTCAACTCACTCAGAGAGAGACTTTCCTCAAAAATTCAACCCTCCTGGCTTGGACTGTGCAATCCCTCTGGGGATTCGAATTGTTGCCTCCTGCAGCGATTCGACCTACTCCTTTGCTCAACGCTAGGTTCTCTAGCACTGTTCTTCTTGTTTCACCCGCAGCTCTGGTACCATGTGAAAATTCCTCAACCTGAATCCCTAATTCAACAACTGATGATATTTCTCCTACTTGTTAGATTTACATGGACAAGTTATTTGCAGTTTCCTACGACAAACATTGAAATACATACACGTCAGCCTACACCATTTAAATAATATGCCAAAACAAGAAACCAAACAAGAGGAAGTTACAACACAAATGGCAATTATTTTTGGACAAATGTCCCCGGAAAAAACCAATGCAAGAAAACCGGTGCAACAAATATGAGGGCTTTTATTATTACGCAAAAGTTATTTCTAAATACAATCTATGGATGCCTTGCTGGCAATCTAGTATAGAGAATATCACTTGACAAAAGAAGTTAGTGAGATTACCTCACTCTACACTGCAAGTCCCGACTGATACGGTAGCTGAACCAACGAGTCCCCGACTACTTCTGCGCTGTCCCTATGTGGGCCTGCATCAACCTCTAAGGCACTGCGTCGGTGTTTAAGGCACTGCGTCACCTCTTTGCTCGATCAATTTTCTCTCAAGAGCTGACTCCAACCCTCCCGGTTCAAATCGTCAACCTCCTCAGCAAATTTCGGACCTTTGCGTGGAAGGCTTCTGCGCTACTATGTGTGAGCCCTTGCTTTGCGTTACCCTCTTTGGGCACTGCGCTGCCTCCTTTATGTGTCTCTCTGCCTCTCTGCTAAGTATTCTTAGCTTCGGAGAAGATCCTCCAGCCAAAACTCTCTTTGCCCCATTCTGCGTGATCACTACGAAATCACTATGCTACCTCTAGCTTCAGCAATTCGATCTGACTGCTCAACTCTCTGTGTGTTTGTCCAAATGACCCTCAAGCTTCCTTAAATAATCTCCTCGTTGACATTCAACAACCTAGATTAGAAGTTAATCAATGGCTAAGCTCATTTTTGCTTGATCCTCGTTTTCTTCTAGAAGTTACACCCACAGTTAGATTAATGCCCATTAATTGTTTTAATTTCCTAAGTTTAGACTTGGGGACTCATGAAAAACAATTAATTATTTTAATAAAATTGTCTCTAGGTGGAATTTCTCAAAACGCTTTCTAGGTTCTTTGGAATACATGTGCCCAAGCCTCCCTGCAAAATTTGAGGATTAGAGCACATCCGATGCTACCAGAAATCAACAGGGAGTAGCAACCCAATCCAAAGTATAGGCCCGACCACCATAACTGTAAGGTTTGCCCTTGTTTCAATGAATAACATAAGAGATTATACACATAACCCTCGAATTAGCAAGTAAGTTGACATTGTGAAACATTGATTGCAATGTGTAAAAGGAGACCTTCACGAGCGAAAGACGAGAGTGAGTCTCTGGAAGGAAGTAATAGTACTAACCTAAGAGAGACACTCGAGAGCATGAAAATATTCATTAGCAAAATAATTCACATAATGATTGTTAAAACGATTACAACACACGTTCAACAAGATGAGTACCAAAGCCACCAAAATAGTTCAATTTCTCCAGTACATGTGAACACAACATGTACTGTAAACATCCCAAGAATAGTCCTAAAACATTCCCGATACACGCATGAAAATGTGTTGGCTCATTGAGTTTCAATTAGGTGAAAGATCCAAGTACACAACTACAATGATGAGGCACTAGTTCCAGTAGTGGAAGATTAAGTCACTTGTTGCTTCTCCAAAGAATGGTTTTTCTCTCCTATGCCAAGTAAGAGAAGCCAAGACTAGCTCTCCAAAGCTTAAGCCTCCAAAAGCCTTTTGCTTGAGCTATGAGGTTGTGTTTATAACAAGAGGAATGACCTTTCATCTCCTATTGACTCTTTAATTACCCTCATGACTCTTGGACTTCTGATGTGTCCTTTAGACTTCTAAACAACTCTTGAACTTCTAAATGACTTTTGGACTTCTCCAAATGACCTTTGGACTTCTCCTAAAGACTATTTTTCCCATATATGACTAAGTGACTTTTAATATTCCATATATAACTCTTGGACTTCCACACATTACATTTTGACCTTTTCTTGAGAATACATCATTACGTTCCACATGATGATGTGGGAAGACATATGGAAACATTTGACATAGAGATGACACTTGTACAAGTTACAACTTGACAATGATGTCATGGAGTTCATGATGAGGTGGCAATGCCAAGATGTTCTCCTTGTCGCTATGTCTTCAATCTTGATGGCAGATCTAATCAATACTTCATCTTCATGGAAGATTTACTTTGTTCTTCAACTTCACCCTGCAAAAGGTAGGTCTTGAGTCAGTAATGGAATCCTGTGAGTCATCATGCAATGTCTTCTTTCTGTCTTGGTCCAGGATCTGCTTTGTGGTTTTCATGATGGTTCCCCTATGTGCTTCTTCCTTGCAAGTGCTTCTTTGTGCTTTCTCCTTGCCATCTTCTTTGAGCATTACCTTGTCATGCTAGGAAGATACTCCTGCCAATGAAAATCATCCATGACAAAGCAAAATCATTCTTAAAATAATCTATTCTATCACTACCTAGCTCAGGGAATGCATTGCTTATGGTAGGCCTGTGGAAGGGTTGAAAGGAGGAGGCTTGATTACGAGGGCAGTCAAACTCAACAGTGGCTTAGGAAGGCTCCACTGTTCATTATTGCTGTGCTATGCGCTATGAAGAGGAGATCTCCTTGGTCCAGTGCAGTGGGGAAGTTGAAGGGACAAGGTGGTGAGCTTGTTGCTTAAGATTGCGCCATGCGCTAAGAAGGAGAGAGAGGAAGACTTGGAAAGCACAATTTGACAAAGGTTGAGAGAGGGCCTCCTTGAGCCTTGTTACTATGCCATGCACTAAGGAAGAGAGAGGCTTAGGAAAGTGTTTAACGTAGGGGGGAAGGGGAAGAGGGAAGGATGAAGGCTTCAGGCTTCAGACTGCGCTATGCACTGGAAGGAAGAGGATGTCTTTAAGAAAGCGCAATTTGACTAGTCAAAGGTTCACTGTCTCTTTAGACTAAGGCATGCACTGTGGGATACTTGTCAAGGAATAGGGCTGAGTGCAGAGCGCATTGGGAAGAGGGAAGGAGACTCAGTGATGCTTCATTGTGCGTCATGCGCTGGGAGGAAGAGGAAGCTCAAGGGCTAGTGCAGTTTGAATGAATAAGGGGTCACTGTTGGTTTGGAATGTGCTTTTCCTTCTAGGCTAGTGCAGTTTGATGCAACAATGGATGCTTGGCCATTTGGAATGCGCTTTTCATTGAGGGAAGCCATAGGAAGGAAGCCACTTTTCCTAGGAGGATTTTCATTGCACTGTGAGGATACGAGGGTCTTTGCATTGCACAGTTTGCCTCTGCAAGAGGGTGGAAGAGGTCCATGCTGTCAAGTGGAGTGATCTATGTGCCAGGCAAGGTAGAGGTGATCAAAATTCAGTGTAGTGGGTTAGTATAAGCAAGAAGGGTTAGGTGACTGCTCTTGGAAGGCTCATAATGTGCAATAATTTTTAGGTGATCTTGAGGAGGAATTAGTGCTCCAATCTTGATGAGTAAGGTTGCATCATTGAGGCCCATGAATAGGTTAAGCTCATCTCCTAATAAGAGGGTTCGTCCTTCACAACTTGCACTGGGCAGAAGGATCGAAAAGAGCTCCATAATGGCTAAGTGTGGGACCAATAGAGTAAGAGAAAGAGATGCATTTCAACATGACTCAAACTTGGATCACACACATGAAAACCATCAATACAAGCTAGTAGGATACACAGGACTCATGGATAGCAATCCTACCTCAAAACAATAGCAAAGCGACACTTATTTCTAAGTTCGACAGTTGAAATGACACATTACGACGCCTAGAACACAAGTTACGACAAAAGTGTCGACCGAGACCAAAAGGTGCTCTAAGCTATAGGAATGTGTCAACACATATTCTAATGATATGTATGACCATGTAATGCAGAAGGTGTGTTAGGAATAACTTTGGTGATACGCAAAGGTGCGACACAGGCAGGAGTGAAAACAACAAAAGTTACACCCGCGACAGAAGGAAAACATGAAGACACTTGCAAAATGTGAACGATCTTGGAAGAGACACATGCCAGAGTGAAGATAACATGAAAACGACACTTATTAAAGAGAGCAAACTCGATAACCGTGAATGTGAAAGCGATGGTGCGCCAAAGCGACATTAAGAAAACTCACCGAGTTGAAAGTTCAATTGGAATTAAAGTGAGGGAAGTTGTCAATGAAAGTGCGCACTGATTGTCGACATGTGTTGAATATTGCATCTACATCATCTTGATGGATTGTGCTATGCCGTTCATGCTTGCATAAAGGAAGTGTGTTCATGAACTCATAAAAAACTAGGCATGTGTGAGCAAGTGACTTTGATAGTTAAAACTAGGAAGAAGACAAACACTTTACAAAACATCAATCGATCATGATGTAGCCATAGAGTGACAAATCATAAGATCCTCAGTGGGCTCCAAAATTCAAGTGTAGGCAAAATTTTGGAGGGTGTTGATTGCAATGTTAACAACATCTTAAAGAGGCAATGTGCAGAGCTCCGGTATTAGCTACACCATACTTCACAAAAACCTTTATTATGGAATGTGATGCCTCAAGAAATGGCATTGGTGCTATTTTAATGCAAGAAGGAAGATCCATTGCTTTTGAAAGTCAGCCAATCAGGGGAAAGTATTTACGAAAACCTATCTATGAGAAGGAAATGTTGGCAATACTACATGACTGAAGAAATAACGCCCTTACCTAATGGGAAGACATATCAAGGTAAAACCAGATCATGATAGTCTTAAATACTTCTTGGAACAAAGATTATTTTTAGAAGAGCAGAAAAAATGGGTCACAAAGGTGTTAGGTTATGACTTTGAATCATCTACAAAAAAGGGAAGCTAAATGTTGATGCAAATGCATTTTTAAGAAGAGATGAGGATGTGGAAGCATTGCTCTGTGCCATTTCTATTATCCAACATGATTGGATAACTGAAACAAGGGATGGATGGAAGAATAATGAAGAGGTATGGACACTCATTCAGTTAGAGCAAGATCCCTGTGCATTTGATTCATTTATTTGGAAAAATGATTCATTGTGGCACAAAGATAACTTATATCGATGTAAGAATTCCCAACTTAAACAAAAGGTTCTTTTGTAATTGCACACCTCTCCTATAGGAGGGTACTCAAGATTTTTAAAAACTTACCACAGGGTCAAGAAGAATTTTTTTGGGATGGAACTAAATATGATATTCAAAAGTTTTTGGTGGAATGCTTGGTTTGCCAACAAAATAAAGTTAAGACCCCAAGTCTTTGACAACCATTAGCCATTCCAAGTCAACGTTTGGAAGAGGTATCAATGGATTTTATCACAGGTTTACCCAAGTCTGAAGGAAAGAGTGTCACCATGGTGGTAGTTGATATACTTACCAAGTATGCACACTTTTGTGCACTATCTCATCCTTTCAAAGCTAGTACAGTCACTACTGCATTTGTTGAAACAATCCAAAAGCTGCATGGAAACCCAAAGGTTACTGTAAGTGATAGATATTCCATTTTCACTAGAAATTTTTGGACATAATTATTTTCTTGTCTTGGTACTCAATTAGATCATAGCTCATCTTATCATCCTCAATCTAATGGGAAAACTGAGATAGTGAACAAATGTTTGGACATGCTTATTTTCTTGTCGTGGTGCTCAATTAGCTCATAACTCATCTTATCATCCTCAATCTAATGGGAAAATTGAGATAACGAACAAATGTTTGGAAGGATATCTGCGTTGCTTTGTATCTAATAAACAAACACAATGGATCAAGTGGTTACCCCTGGAAGAATCGTGGTATAACACTTGCTTCTGTACCGCAACAAAAATGACCCCATTTATGGCGCTTTATGGATATCATCCACCGTCCATCACATCGTCTTTAAGTGACAATTCTAAGGTTCAAGCAGTGGAAGATCACATTGAGCATCAACAAGAAATTCTCCAACTCTTAAAGGATAACCTGACTTTGGCACAAAATCGAATGAAACAATACATAGATAAACATTGCAGTGAAAGAAATTTTGATGTAGACGATTGGGTATTTTTACAACTACAACCATACAAACAAATGTCCCCCAAGCATGCTAAGAAGGATATTAAATTATCACCCAAGTACTATGGCCCTTACAAGGTGTTGTAAAAGATTGGTACTATGGCATACAAATTGGAGTTGCTGCATATTCGCGAGTACACCCAATTTCCATGTTTCATGCTTACAGAAGGTTATAGGTGACAAGCTTCCAATTCAAACTATATTGCCAGAACTTGACGAGAAAGGAAAAATCATATTGGAGCATGAAGCAATCATTTTCAGAGTATCTCATTAAGTGGAAGAACTTACCTATTGAAGACTCTAGATGGGAGGATGAGTATTTTATTGAAAAGCATCTAGAACTACTCAAACATCTAGGTCAACACTTTTTTGAAGGATGAGGGCATGTTAGGTCCCTATAATATTAGTGTAGCTCCAATATTGTTATTGTTGTGCCCCATATAAGCCCACTATTGTTATGGTTGTGCCTGTACATTATTATTGTTATGTAGGCCTTAATTATATTTGACCCATTAGACTTCTATATATACCATGGAGGTTTTGTCATTTGAATCATCCAATAATTGTTCATTTATGTGATGTAAAAGGGGTGGTTGACCCCTCGAAGAGACTTATTTTCAATTTGTTGATCTATCTTTTGTTTTGTTTTGTGATCTGTTTACATAACACAATTGTACAACATAGGTACCACATGCTTCGTCGTTATCCATTGTATATGCCTCGACTCAACTATAAACTGGTTCAGGGTACTATACACTGGTTCAAGGTGTTCATTGCAAGGTGAATATATGGCCTAGTGTTAACTAGGTACTTCACGAATCTAATCAACTACCTGTACATTGTAGGTTTCACCAAATTTGAATCTCCAATCCCAATAAATACTGTATTTGCTAGAATCCTTCATTTCAAGCTTCGAGGCCAAACCCCCCCTCGCCCGACACTGAAATAGGTTTTCTTGTGGACGTCTTGATTGCTCCCTCTATCATGGAAGTAAATCCTCCTGCCACTGTTGCTCTCTTTGTCATGCAAGCAAGTCCTTTTTCTAAAGCTGTAAGCAAGTCCTTTTGCTGTAGCTGTAAGCAAGTCCTTCTGCTGTAGCTGCTCCCTTTATTACATAAGCAAGTCCTTCTGCTATGGTTTCCTCCGTGAAGACACATTGCTCCTAGAGACATTCTTTCTCTGAGCATCTAGCTTGACAATCTCAATTCCATGACATCTTCTTGCAAGACTGCTCCTTCCACTGCCTGATTATCAACTCCCTTGGAACTAGAATCTCTTCCTATTGTCAAACACAATCCTGGATGTTAATTTGTATAATTTCTTCGTTTTGAACAACAAATATTTTGACCATTTGTGACAAGAGAAAAATCATCTTGTAGTCCACTCTCTCTTACTAGGAGAATCCTCTTGTCACATCCTTGCTTGGTACTTCCTGATGTTGCCACCTATGTAATGGCAGTCTTTGTAATGGACCTTAAAACCTCATTCAGGGGGTAATGGAAGAAACAATTATAATCAAGCAAAAAAATAGAAAGACGAGGTTGACCAAGGAATAAAATAATAATAGTAATCAAGGGAGATAGATATGAAATACTTATCTTTTGATTAAACTATTGAGATTTGTATGTACTATGGAATTGTTGGCTCTCTCTTGATCCTTTCTTCCTTGCAGAAATCAATGGAGTCTGTTTGCAATCTCATCAAGATTGGATTCCTTGTCTTCTTCTGAGGTGGATGCTCATCCTCATCATCACCATCAACTGTTGATGCATGTTGCTTTACTTTTTCTGCATAAGAGCCAAGGTTTCTTCATCCTGTGGATTCATCGAGTTATCTAGCCACACCAAAGGCTCAACAACAAGCTAGTATCAATACCAATTCATCCTCATTCTATCAAGGAGATAAACCAAGCATGCATCACATCAACTCCACTTGCGTCTAACACTCTAGGTCTTGCTCTAGAGTTTTATATTACAAGCCATAGGACTTTCTCATCCAAGACTACAATACAAGTAGTAACTTCCAAGTCTTATAGGGTTTACAAAACCTAAGTCTTTCAACTCTTGTACCACACAACCATAAAGGCTCCAAAGAGAGGCATATACTTTAATACAAGTGTTATGATAAGCCTTTCTCCTCAACGCCCTTTGGCTCTGGAGTATCTTCCTTGGTGGACGAATCAGAGAGGTGTACTTAGTCACATTCCGAATGATCAAGTTAACCATATCTAACGTGGACAATAAACTAATGTTCCACGGGGACTTGCCCCCACCCCTAGGGGTCTATTTTCCTAGCTCCCCCGCGCTCCGAGGACTTGGGGACAAGAAGGGGTCGTTTCCCCATGCTCCCAAAAAACAAGGTACGCAGGGGGATGTGCCAGGGGGACGTTTCCTTGTGCTGAGAGGTCGTTTCCGAGAAGGGGGTCGTCGAGGGGGGGTTGAGGGGGATAAGGGAGGACGTGGGGGGTCGAGGGGGGGTTGAGGGGGACGAGGGAGGACGTGGGGGGTTGGAGGGGCCCGATTTTTTAAAATAAACTTTTGTTTATAATTAAAAATTAACATTAGTTTTAATACTTTAGAGTTTCAATTTGTTTTCTTATAAATTTAATTCATTATTCACCCTAGCCCCTCACTCCATTCGCAAGACGCTCCTAGTTCCTCTGCAGCAGAGAGGAATTGGTCCACATATAGCTTCATCCACTCTATCAAGAGGAACAAGCTTACCTCTAAAAGAGTGGAGAAGTTAGTTGTTGTGCATAGTGCCGTACATCTTGAGCATAGGAAGACACCCGAGTATTTGAAGGGACCAGCAACATGATGGGATGTTGATCTAGAGGATGATGCATAGGTAGATATGGAGGAGAGACTTGATGAGAGACAGATGGGGTTGGTTGGTGTGCCACTTAGCATGTTTGAGAATGCTAGTGATTCAGATTCAGATGGTGATATGGTTGATCCTTATTTATTCATGCAGTAGTTGGATGCAGAGACTAGCGGGGCATTACCTTGAGGCTTGAGCAAAATTATGCTCGTTTATCTTTCGATATGTTGATGTTCTTATGTTATTCTGACTCTATAAAATTTTGACTCTTGATGTATCAGACTTGACTTTTATAATTTTATGTCAATATTCACTGTTCAGTATTCAATGTTCAAAGTAGGAAGTGGAACATCAATATGGTTTAAACTTTAATCATAATGTATGATGTATGATTATAAATTAGAATTTTAAATTTATATGATATTAGATAATGATATTCACATCAATGATCATGCTTTGCAGCTTTTCAATTCAAACCAAATTGTTATAGTGGACTCAATTTATAAATTATATTTTATATTTATAAGCTTTTAAGACCTTGACGTCACCCCATGTTTCCTAAAAATTGGCGGGGAGCTTTTGCATAGGTCGCTCCCACGTATCCTCGCTCCCTTGCCCCCTCGTCCCGGAACCTTGGTGGAACATTGCAATAAACAAGGGCTTGACTCTGTGTCAAATGTAGGTTTGTGCTTGTTATCACACCACATGTCATGCTTGAAAGAATGTTATCATCCATACTATAGAATGTCTAAAGCATAATCTCGAAACTCAAGTCATTCTGCAAAAACGAATTATCCTTGGACTAGAATTAGACCATTGATCGCATTTAGGTAGCGAGTTATCCTTAATTATTATAGTGTCAATTCAACAAAAGACTTAAATTAATTTGTAGGAAGTCTAGTCATGCTTGTCAAACTCTCTGCTACCTTAGAATACCTCCTTGGTTCTTGAGTTCTGCCGATGGAGGTGCCATGAAACCAACGTTAATCAACGCTTCAAATGCCCTTAAAATGCATCATAAGAGGTCCTCAAACTTCCCTCTAAACAAGCCCTTAATGATCTCTGTAATTTGGCTTAGACATCCATTAAACTTCAACCTTCCTTCTACTGTCAATTTGCCACTTCCTGTGCCTTAAACAAGCTTCTGGAGGGCCAAAATTTTGGCTCAGATTAGGTGTGATTCTTCTTGTACTTGGCTTCTCCTAGATACTTCAATGGCTATTGTTTTATCAAGGCTCTGAAACCATGTTGAATTTTTTACAATAGTACATAGTAGATACTAGAAATTGATCTTCTGATCTAATAATTACTTTCCATTGATTTCTAATCCGGTTATCTTATGTCATACATATCATTAAGCAATTACGCACAAAAAATCTTAACAATAATGTAGTGAAAACAGTAGGATCAAAAGAGACAACCATGCACAATAGAGACAACAAATTTACCTTGGGAAAACCCAACAACTTTTCTTCTTAGGAGAAATTGTTCTTCAACAATATTTACAATTCAAATATATTCTAGAAATCAAATATATTCTAGAAATCGGTGCTAAAATCCAAGTCCAAGATAGGAGTCAAACTTGGTCAAAATTCTAGCTTAGTCAACACTAGTCAAACCCAAACAAATAGTTAATCTTGTTCAACTTTCGGCTTGGTCAACCTATCTCTTGCAGTCAACTTTGGACTTCAGTTGACCCCTGTGATCAAACCCACGACCAAACTGGTCAAATTGTCCTTTATTGTGGTCAAAATTGACCTCTTTTTTTTTTCGGTCAAAGCCAACCTTTAATTGCGGTGAAATTCAACCGGAAATCTTGGTCAAGTACAACTTGTCAACTTGATCAAACAAGTAGTCAATGGTCAACTGTAGTCAAACTTCAAATATCGTCAAACTTGGTAAATTTGTCCTCTAATCTATTGCTTTCCACGACTGCTTCAGAAGATATGTTGTAATGAGAGGTTGAAATGAGGTAGCCTCTTTGTGTATTTATACTTGTCAAATCAGTGGGTTTTGACCAAGAGTCACACCCATTCATTTATGGGGTTGACTTGACACTTTGGGGCCTACATGAAGCCCAAAAAATAATAATTTTAATTTTAATTTTCATAATTTCCTAGGCCGACTTGAGAGGCCTTTTTACATGCAGGAATACCTCTTGATGCTACAAAAATCAACACTTAGGAGGAAGCAAGCCCATAATGTGTTTGATAACAAGCTTATCAGACGAGAGAAGAGCTCTTTGATGGGCCAACTCTCTCTGATCCTACAAGTCCTTGGATGCTAAGTCTTAGAGATACTTCCAAAAAAAGATACCTTTCTTACTTAACCTACGAGCTTGAAACTTGGGACACTTGGAAATACACTGCTGTCAATTTATCCATATCCAAATAGGTCACCATCGTAAGTCCCATTCAACATGACTCCTCGAGAAGATATATTTAACCAAAGAAGATACAACCAAAGAAGATACAAACCTCCAAGCATTCCAATTACTTTCATAGATGATTGATTTGGACACCTTTAAGAGGCATGGGATTGAGATATTGTTAAATTTGGCAACTAGGGCCAAACTCCAACTTGGACAACTCATATGATGCATCTGATATTTTTCTTGGATGCCTCTTTCCGAGAGGTGTAGGATTGATCTAAAGAACATCTCATTCTGACATGTACAAATGAAATTATGAATTTATTTCTATTATGGACAAATTGTCAAGGTTGGCAAGCAAACTAATGTAGCCTCACAAGCCCACAAGACATGTCTTTTCATCCTTAATGTTGCATATAAATAGAAGGAGCCTCTTCCTCATTTTCTCACTCATCTTCACACACCTCTCTCTCTTCATATGATTGGGTATGGATTTTTGGGCAGCCTCTCTCTCTACGCGTGCGAAGAAGACTGTAATTCTCTGTTTGGGCGTTGACCGAATTGCAGGAGGGTTTGACTAGTGTTGACCGGGCAGTTATTGACTTGATTTGACTATGTTTTCCTTGAGGATATTTTTGTTTGGGCAGGCTACATTTCTGGGCACAGAAATCGAGGCAATTCGAGCTGTTTGACCAACGTTGACTGCAGGAGGGTTTAACTGTAGGTTTGACTCTGCATTGACCAAGTTTGACTGAGTTTTTCGGGGCTATTTTGGGCTGATTTGACTGGGTTTAACCAAGTTGTTTTGGAGGATAAATTCTGCCCCATTGACCAACGTTGAATTTTTGGTTAGGGCTTCTTGTGGCTATTGTTTGTTTAGACAGATTTGACTTTGATTGGGCAAGTGAATTTTGCATATTGTACTCTCTCTATTGAAATTTTTAACAATAATAAGAAGACTTGATCAAAGGGTTTCCCCACATTGGGGTTTTTCCTTGGCATCCGCTAAATATTGTGTCCTCTTGTCTTGGCTTGCCTTCTACTGTTTTTATTTATGTTTTATCTGCATTTACTGTCATGTTCATGTGATTGCTAATCTGGAAATTGATATTGGGCTAATAAGAAAATTGAAGTAAATTGCTCTTAAGCATAGAACATACCATTGTTAACTAAAATTAACATGGTATCAGAGCTGAGGTGAAGACGAAGCCCATGCAAGAGTGAAAAGAGCAATCATTGAGAAGAGTAATCACCAAGAATTGTTGGACAAGGACAAGAGTCAATGGTTTCCACATCTTATTTCAAGCTTGATGACAAGCTCAATGATAAGTCTGATATCATGCATGGAAGATGTCCCTTGATTTGACTTTGGAAGAGCAGGATGTTATGGACTATGTGCAGGGAAAAATCACTGAACTTCCTTCAAATGCACCGGCTGCCGCTAAGACAAAGTACAAGAAGGGTGAAGTCAAAAAGCAAAGAAGATCATCAGGGATTCTATTAACAAGCATTTGGTTGCATACATCTCCGATTTGAACACATCTAATGAAATTTATGGCAGGTTGGTTGGCATGTTAAAATCTAGCAATGCAAACCAAGTTCTCTTTCTCAAAAACAAATTGAAGGACATAAAGAAGGGAAGAAGCGAGATATTCAATCCTACATCATGAGGATTACCGAGATAAAATATGATCTTCTTTAGATTGGAGAAGCTATTGCTGATAGGGAGCTCACTCTCATTGCTCTTGGAGGGCTCCCTCGTGAATGGCATGTGTTCAACACTACTATTCTCAACAATGACATGATTCCAAGTTTTGAAGAATTGCTAACTAGATGTTCTCAAGAAGAAACAAGGATGATGGAAATGGATATGCCTTCAAATAGGAATGATCCAACTGCATTCTCCGCTCATGCTAAAAATAAGAACAATGCAGGTTCAAAGAAGCAATGTGAAGGAAGGTCGGGATTCAAAAATGGAAGGAAGGGAACATGCTTCATTTGCAACAAGTTTGGCCACTATGGTAGTGGGTGTCCTAATAGAAGAGATACACCTCATGATGATGACAACCACAACAATAACAATTTCAGTGGGAGCAACAATCAAAGGAATGCTCCCACTACTCAACATGGAAATGGTTGACCTCCTAAAAGATCAAGAAACTCTAACTATGATGAATCTAATGTTGTTGATAACAAGCAAAAAGAATTTTATCTTATATCTGCCCTCTCTACTACCTCTCCTCGGGATACTTTGGGCAATTGGTTGATTGATAGTGGTGCCTCAAGGCACTTCACTGGGTATAAGGAAGCTCTTTCAAATTTGATAGAAAATGATACAAATTTGGAAGTCATTCTTGGGGACAATGCCACCTATCACGTGAAGGGATTTGGGAATGTTACTCTTCAATTGAATAAAGGTAACACCATTCACTACAAGAAGTACTATATGTACTCGATCTAAAGAAGAACTTCGTATCTATCTCGACAATGGAAGACAAAGGATTCAAGGTGGCATTCATTGATGGAAAAATACATGTTTGGAAAAGAAATTTCAAAGAAGCATTTACTCTTGGATTCAAGGTTGAGAACCTATATCAAGTTGGAGGAAGTCTGCTAGGAGCTATGTCTTGCAATACATTTCTTCAATCCGAATTATAGCACCGAAGGTTTTCTCATCTTCATTATAAAGCCCTACCCGATGCGAGGAAGATGGTAACAGGTATGCCTGAATTTAAAGTAGAACATGAAGGTGTTTGTCAGGGATGTGTTGAAGGAAAACATACAAGGGGAACATTCCCCTCAAGTGTTAGCAAGACTACCGACATATTGCAATTGACTCATTCTAATTTATCTGGTATGTTGCATATAAAATCTATGTGCCTGGTCAAAGAGAAGTGGAGATAAGTTATGATGTCACCTTCGATGAAGATGCTCCCCTCGGGAAACTTTGTAACCTTCCTATTCCAAGGAAGGACAAAGAAGCAGATTGAGGAAAACAAGGAGAACCGCAAGATGAGCTAATGCTCGATGCTGAAGGACTGATGGATCCCATTAATCTACCTCCTCATGAGCCCTCCTCCTTGAAAAGGAGACCCTCATGGTGTAAAGACTGCATAGCCATTGTAAAAACAGTAAAGGGTTTCAAAAAAAATCATCATGAGCCTATGATAAAATTTCCTGAAATTTTTACAAATTTAACTAATAGAATTGATGAGAGTACCTACCTGTATTCCTGTGGTTGATGATGCCTCAAGCTGCTCCTGCTTCGGTTACCAAAAGACCGAAACCACCCAGCCAAACTGAGCAGAACCTCACTACTCAGTCCAGTAAGCTTCTCAGTTGAAGCACACTGTTCCCCCATGCCCAGAAACCTCAGAACAACCAGCCCTCCTTCTGTTGGTAGCTCAGGTTTATAAATTCCCGCCCCTCTTCAATATCTCTTTCCTTCGTTCTTTCTTCTTCTTCCCGATGCCCCCTCCCAAAATTGTTCTCTCGTTCTTTATAAGCTGTTTTTTAGCGGTGTCCACCCTTCCACCAATGACCCACCGCTTCTCCACAATGTGAGACCCTTCCCTTGTCACGTAATATATATTTCTTTTTAAAAGGTATATTGACTGTATTATGAATTTTGGTTTAATATTCTTTTTTGTTTGTTTTTAATATAAAGGTCCTAGGTTTATACTAGGTACCTTATCTTTAATTAATTTATTTATTTTAATCATTTTATTAATTTATTAATATTCTAAGATATATAATTATATAACCATCTTTTAAGATTAGCTTAATTTTTAACATCTATCTTTTATAATTATTTTTACGTTATACATTTTAAATTTAGTATTTGCCCATTAATCATGATGCATTAAGCAATATGGGTGTTGATGGGTGAATATAACTTCTATTTGAAGAAGTGTCATGATATTTAATGCTTATAGTTAATTTAGTATATAAATATTAGTGCGGTGCATGCGACACATTCATATGTAGCTATCATATGCATGCATTGTATGCATGCTATTATTCTTGTGTTCTCTATTTTATAGATAGGTCGTTACACATGGCTTAGGGAAACTCTTGAAGATGCCGAGAAGCACATTACACCAATGGGGACATATCATGAAAGTAAGAAGCCGAATAGGTAGCAAGGGTACTTAGCCTCCATGAGTACCATTGTACAATCTATGCCTTGTACATTCGAAGAAGCCGTGAATCCATAGGTTTGGAAGGATGCGATGAACGAAGAGTATGAATCGATCATGAAGAATGATGTCTGGGATGTAGTTCTTAGACCCAAGGATAAGTCGGTGGTGACTTTGAAATGGCTCTACAAGATCAAACATGGAGTTGATGGGAGTGCTGGGAAATTCAAGGCTTCTCTCAAAAGGAAGGAGTAGACTATGATGAGATATTTGCACCGATTTCTCGATATACCACCATCCGTTCGATCATAGCCCTTGCTGCCTTGCAAAAATGGAACCTTTATCAGATGGATGTCAAAATTGCCTTCTTACATGGTTCGCTTCACTTAAGGAGGAAGTATATGTGGAACAACCCGAGGGGTTCGAAGTTCAAGATCGTGAGACACATGTATGTAGGTTGAAGAAAGCCCTCTATGGCTTGAAGCAAGCCCCTAGGGCTTGGTATGAGAGGATCGGTAACTATCTTATGAAGCTGGGGCTTATAAGAAGCGATGCTAACCCGAACCTATACTTCAAGGTTGAAAAGGACAAAACTCTCATTCTGGTCCTTTATGTGGATGATCTCTTTCTGAGAGGTGATGACCCTCTCATTCATCAATGCAAGAGGGAGTTGGCTTCCAAATTCGAGATGAAGGACCTAGGACCGATGCAATATTTCCTAGGGTTGGAGGTTTTGCAAAAGCCAAGTGCGATTTTCCTTTCGCAAGGAAAATACATTGTGAATCTACTTGAAAGATTTGGGATGGTGGACTGCAAGTTCGTGACTACTCCAATGGAACTTAACTTCAAGAAGTTATGCGGAAGTGTTGCTAGGCCTGATTTGCGAAATCCCTTTGAGTATCGTCAAATCGTGGGGGCCTTGATGTTCTTGGTGAACTCCCATCCGAACATATGTTTTGTAGTGAATACATTGAGTCAGTTTATGGTCGAGCCTCATCACATACAATGGATTGCTGCCAAGAATCTCTTGAGATATCTCCGGGGCACAATCACCTATGGATTGAGATACACTGCCGGGAATGTGAGGCTCCATGGTTATTCTGATGCTGATTGGGGTGGTAGTGTGGTGGATCATAAGAGCACATCTGGATGTTGTTTCTCTCTAGGTTTTGCTTCGATATCCTGGATGAGTAGTAAGCAAAAGTCGGTTTCTTTGAGCATCGCTGAGGCTGAATACATTGCTGCTAGTATGACCTCCTATGACGTTCTTTGGTTGAGGAAGCTCTTTAATGCATTGTTTGAACATGTGTTGGATACCACTGTGATCTATTGTGACAACCAAAGTGGGATTCGTCTTTCTGAGAATCATGTGTTTCATGACCGCTCCAAGCATATTGATATCAGGTACCACTTTATTTGGGATATGGTAGAACGAGGAGCAATAAGGCTTGTCATAATGGGACTGATGGTCAAGTCGCAAATATTCTTACGAAGCCCCTAGGGAAAGTCAAATTCTTAACCTTCCGTGAACGACTTGGAGTCGTGGAGAGACCCTCTTATGAGGGTCCCGTTTGATTTGGATATTGAGCTTTGGGAGCTCCGGGGGGGCTAGGGGGTACTTTTGGAGCAATAAGCGACCATAGGGTGAGTGGCTCACCTTCCCCTAGTGGTGCACGATGTACAGGGTGAATGGTTCACCTTCCCTTGTGATACCCCATGATGGTTGAGATATGCATAAGATGAGTGGTTCACCTTCTCCTATGGCATATGAGTAGGATGAGGGGTTCACCTTCTCCTACCGATACATCCTACCCATGTAGTCCGAGACTCATGGGAAGTACCTCTCATCTAGCTAATGAGTAGGGAAATTAGGATAGAAACCATAGTACTATCGATGGATGCATCATGTACTATCGTACTCCCTATGCTAGGATGTTTGATTGATCTAGTATCAATGGAGATTGACTTCGGGTCAGTGGAGAGTAGTATGATACACTCTCGATTATTGGAGACTGACTTCGGTTCAGTGGAGAATGGTATGATACATTCTCGATCATTTCTTCTTCATCATTTCTTCATGGTTCAACAGAGCAGAGCAGGGATGACAAGGATGCTACAGATTGTCAGATGGTTTGGTAGGTGGAGTTCTTCCTAGTTGAGAGGGAGTGTTAAATTTGGCTACTAGGGTCAAACTCCACCTTGGACAGCTCATATGATGCAAATGATATTTTGATTGGATTCCTCTTTTTGAGAGGTGTAGGATTGATCTAAAGATCATCTCATTCTGACATGTACAAATGGAATTATGAATTTATTTCTATTATGGACAAATTGTCAAGGTCGACCAATAAACTAATGTAGGCTCACAAGCCCTCAAGACATGTCTTTTCATCTTCAACGTTGCATATAAATAAAAGGATCCTCTTTCTCATTTTCTCACTCATTTTCACACACATCTCTCTCTCCTCATCTGATTGGGTATGGATTCCTGGGCAACCTCTCTATACACGTGCGAAGAAAAAGACTGTAATTTTCTGTTTGGGCATTGACCGAATTGCAAGAGGGTTTGATCAACGTTGACCGAGCAGCTGTTGACTTGATTTGACTATGTTTTTCTTGAGGATATTTCTGTTTGGGCAGGCCGCATTTCTAGGCACAGAAATCGAGGAAATCCATGCTATTTGACCAATGTTGACTGCAGGAGGGTTTGGCCACAGGTTTGACTCTGTGTTGACCAAGTTTGACTGAGTTTTTTGGGACTGTTTTGGGCTGATTTAGATGACTGTTGGAGGTCGAGTTGATTGGGTTTGACCAACTTGTTTTGGAGGATAAATTTTGCCTCGTTGACCAACGTTGACTTTCTAGTTAGGGCTTCTTGTCGCTGTTGTTTGTCTGGACAAATTTGACTTTGATAGGGCAAGTGAAATTTGCATATTGTACTCTCTCTCTGCTAAACTTTTGAAGAATAAAAGAAGAATTGATCAAAGGGTTTCCCCTCATTGGGGTTTTTTCCTGGCATCCACCAAATATTGTGTCCTCTTGTCTTGGTGTGTCTTCTTATGCTTTTATTTATGTTCTATTTGCATTTACTGTCATGTTCATGTGGTTGCTAATCTGGAAATTGATATTGGACCAATAAGAAAATTGAAGTAAATTGCTCTTAAGCATAGAACATACCATTGTTAACTAAAATTAACATGTCACACAACCCAAAAGGGTCTCAAAAGTATATGATAAGTAGACTAAAACTTGTGATGTGAAAGAATTTTCCACGGGTTGGGTCTTTCAAGGAATTTGACAATCTGTTTCGTATCAAAATATGACCTTGCATCACCACATCAATAACATCAAGACCACCCTCTTCTTTAGTTGTAGGGTAGACTTCACAAGGAACCATGGGAAGTTCTCATATGCCACTATACTTGGACCAAAGAAAAAGACCTAAGAATTTGTTGAATTGAGCTTTAATTTTACTTTTGAGCCAACAAGAGACATAACATATGTGCAAGGCCTAGGGTTACATGAGACCACTATCAACTTCCTAACCAAAGCAAGACCCTTATTTTGCTAGATCAAAAGCTTGGATTACAATTGCTTAAGGCACCATTTCTACATATCAACAATTGAGAGGCCATTACCAAAAGCGATCCCATGATAGTGAACAATCACTTTAGGCTTGACCCAATTCCATAAAGACAAGATCCAACATAGAGGATCCTCAAGCCTTATCGTCTAGTTGTGTATTTTTTATTCACTGACCCACAACACCAAAATCATAGGAAAGAGTATCTGAATACCCCTTTGTAGCTTGCACTGAATTCTAGTTGAGGTGGATAAAATTAAGATAATCAGTAGTGGATGGTTATAAAGCATTTTCAACCTGTTTGGAAGAGAGATACCACAAATTCTCCTTTGCATCCTTGTTGACTTCAATAAATACTCTAAAAACATCGATAGCTAAAACATAAAGGTAAGCAACACTAGATACCCTTGCTTGATTGGATGATGTAATGGAAAGTGCTTACTTAAAGTTTTGTTTAGTGACACAAAGCTTAGGCATTAGAGCACTATTATAACATAATTGGGCAAAATTAAGGCATGGGAGCATCTCTCTGATGAGAGGCCAATCAACTCTCTCATAAGCTTTGTCAAAATTTGCTTAAGAAATAGGGAATCTTGGCCAATCTACCTAGCCAAATTCATGGCCCCCATGCAGAGATAACAATATCAAGAATGAATTAGTCTTGTACAAATCCTGTCTACTCCTCTCAAACAATGTGCAAGGCCACTCTTTGCATATGAAGTGCTAGCAATTTCGCCATAATGTTACAGTAGACACTAAGAATGTGGGAGGCATTGTTCATAATCAACTTAATAACCCCTTGGTTAAGAGAGGTTATCAAGTCACCCAAAGTAAAATCCTCATTTGCCATGCAACAAAGCTTGCTGTTGATTGTATCCCACATTGCCTTAAAAGACTCAAAATCTAATCCATCAATTGTAGGAGACTTGATTTGGATTAGATCATTATATAATTTGTCTTCTATCTCGATGCTTTCAGAGTGGAAAAATTGGAGGAAATTTCTTGCAAGAGTAGTTTTATCGGTGAGACTCATGTTGGAGAATTGGGATTTGAAACCTTTTTGACATTTTGAGGTCATAAACGACATTTTCTTGGGGTGAAACTTTACCACTGAAGTGTTTGACCCTATGACACTATTATACACTCTAAAAGACCTTTCCAATGGTGCAAGAATCACATCAATCATGTTGGAGTTTTGTAGCTTTGGTTGGTCTTCATAATTTATATTATCCCTCCAAAGTTGGTCTTCATAATTTATATTATCCCTCCAAAATTGACAAATACAAATTGCTCTTCAAGTAGGCTTCAAATAAAGGGAATTTGAATGTTTGAAATTGTGAAATTTTGCCTCCAAAACTAAGGTCAGCCCCAATTTTGTTCAGGTCGGCACAACCCTGTAGACGCACCATTTGGGGCACTTTTAATCACTATAAAAGGGCCATTCATCCTATCCATTTTGACATCAATTTGGACCAATATGAGGAAGAAATCAGACAATTTTGAGGCATAATCTGAGGTAATAAGAGGATGAAATTTGAGGTAGAGAGAAGAGGATGAAATCTGAGGCAGGGGGCCAAAAATTCATGAGGCTGAAATTTTAGGAGAGATAATTTTATCTCTGTTTGATCACTGATTAGTTTGATTTGTTTTGAATAGAAAATTCAGATTGTATCTCTTGTTGAATGGAAAATTTTCTCTAAGAAAAGTTTTTGGGTTTTTCCCTTGGTTTGGGGTTTTCCCAGGGTAATTTTGTGTCTTTTGTGTTTCGTTGTTTCTTATTGTTCTCAATGGCATTATTATTCTACTGTTAAAGGTTTTCTATGTGTAACTGCTTAATAATGATTGTGAAGCAAGATAATTTAATGATGAAATTATTGGAAGTAATTACCACGTCTAGGAAATCTAGAAAATTCAGCAAATCAAAGCTCATATGCAAAAATTATGCCTCCCAAAAGTTGACCTTCAGTGTTTGACCACCATTGCGTGAGTAGAGGCCAAATCAGCCTCCATCACACATTCATGTGGGGCCAGCCAGGTGAGGACTTTGAAGATGTTAGAAGGGTCAAATTTGTAAGTCTAGTTGAGATTTGAAGGAGTCAAACTTTACCCCTAGTTGTCTATCGAGCTATTTTAAAACCAAGCCACTAGGAGGAAAAGGGGTTCCATGCTACTTGATAGTATCTTGTGTTGAAATATGTTAAATTTGGCAACTAGGGCCAAACTCCATGTGGGTCATCTTATTTATGGCAGCTGATATTTTTCTTGGATCCCTCTCATCGAGAGGTGTAGGATTGATCTAAAGATCATCCGATTT
>APFE030858229.1:86786-141374 GCA_000404065.3 Pinus taeda
TCGGCCAGCAACCAAATAAACCCCACATGTGCTCAACGTTTTAGTATAAATAGAGGTGGCCTTCAAGTCATTTCAACACACTTGGGATCTCTTCCTCTCTCTACTTGTCTTTGGGTTTTAGTAGGAGGAGAGATCCTAAGGAATAACGTTTCCCTAATCCAGAGGGCAGAAAAGCTGGAATTGCCGGAAAAGCTGGAAAAGCCAGAACTGCAGAAATGTCGAAAAAGTCGGAACTGTCGGAAAAGCCGGAAAAGTCGGAACTGCCGGAAAAGTCGGAAAAGCTGGAACTGCCGGAAAAGCTGGAACATGCCAGAAAAGCTGGAAAAGCCAAAAATGCGGGAAAAGCCGGAATTGCAGGAAAAACCGGAATTGTCGGAAAAGCCAAAACTGCCGGAAAAGCCGGAACTGCCGGAAAAGTTGGAACTGCCGGAAAAGCTGGAAAAGCCGGAACTTCTAGAAAAGTCGGAAAAGTCAGAAAAGCGGGAAAGCCGAGAAAAGCGGGAACTGTTGGAAAAGCTGGAACTGCCAGAAAAGCCGAAGCTGTCAGGACTGCCGAAACTGCTAGGAACAACCGGAACTGTCGGAACTATCGGGAACAGCGGGAACTGCCAAAACTGCCAAAACAACCGGGGCATCTATCTTCGAAGGAGAGCAGCATGCAAGGGACAACTAACTAACATTGAGACAGTTGTATGGTACTTAGCGGCAAATACACCAAGCATGCAATGTTACATCTAGCATGCAAGGGACAACTAGCATGCAACAACAAGCATGCTAAGGACAACAAGCATGCTAGGGACAACAAGCAAGCAAGGTGCAACCAACACATAGGTCAGAATGGCAACATGGTGTAGCAATGGAACATAATGCAGTACAGTGATGGGTACAGTCATGATTAATGAAGCGTGATGAGATGCAACATAGTGATGATGGGTGCAGCATGGTGCAACGCGATGAGGTGGAACATGATGATGAAATGCAGCACAACGATATGTAAAGGAGTCACCTTGGAGAATTAGTTGAAGCAACATATTTTCAACTGATTTCATGTATCATCTTCTTAGAGACGATCTGTGCTCTTATCTAGATAAGTCAAAGTGTTGACTTCTGTTGTAAACGTACTATCTCTCTCTCTTTCTCTTTGCTGAACTATTGAAGAAGATATAAGAAGAATTGATCAAGGGTTTCCCCACATTGGGGTTTGTCCCTGGCTAGCGCCACATCTTGTGTCCTCTTGTCTTAGCTTGTCTTTTGCGATTTATGTTTTTCTATCTGCAGTTTACTTTAATGCTGATGTGATTGCTAATCTGGAAAAGATATGGAGCTAACTGTGAAAATTGAAATAAAGTGCTTTAAGCATAGAACATACCTAAAATTAACATGGTATCAAAGTTGAGGTGAAGACAATGCCCAAGCAAGAGTGAAAGAGCAATCACCAAAGACAGTTGGGAAAGGACAAAAGGATTAGTGGATTCCTCATCCCTCTTCAAATTCACCAAGGGTGAAGTCGAAGTAGAGAATATTATCGGAATGGCGCAGCGGAATATGGCCTTCCCCAAGATCACTTGATTGGAAGACCGGATCTCAGGGTGGAAGGAAAGGCAGATAACTAGTTCAACCATTATGCGAAGGAGTGGCCGAATGGCAGGGACACATCACTTGATGATGATAACAATCATTCCAGGGGCATCGTCAATGATCAAAGGAATGACAGGTAATGCAGGTCATTAAGGAAATGGCCGACTCTTCAAAAAAAAAGCAAGGAACCCCTAGGTATGAAGAATCAAATGTTGTTTTTGATAAGATAAAGAAGCGTTATCTTGTATTGGCCCTCTCCTTCAGATTCTTTGGGAATCTGGCCTATAGATTGTAGTTCTTCAAGGCACTTCATCGGATAGATGGGTGTACTCTCTAATTTGGTAGAGATGGAAACAATCGTGGGATTATACTTGGAGTCGATGCCACTTATCCTAGAAAGGGTGTAGGGAATGTTAACTCTCAATTGAATAAGGGTAACTCGATTCATTGACGAAATCTCTTTTATGTACCTGATCGCAAGAAGAACCTGGTGTCCATCTCGGAAATGGAAGTCAATGGTTTTAGGGTGGAATTCATCGATGGAAAGGTACGTGTTAAAAAATATAATTTTCAAAGATGCTTTTTCTCATAGGTTCAGGGTTGGCAATTTATATCAAGTTGCACAATGGTCCATTGGGGATCATGTCAATTGACATATCACATATATAACACTGGAGGTCTACCTATGGGGCCCTACCTGATGTGAGTCAAATGGTGATAGGGATGTTTGAATTCAAGTAGAGCATGAAGGTACATGTTTGAGATGTACCGAAGGAAAATCTTATAAGGGGACCATTCCCCTCATGCAGCAGGTCCACAGGTTTGGAACAACCCGAGGAGTTTGAGATTGATGATCGGGAATCTCATGTATACAGGGGGAAGAAAGCCCTCTATGGCTTGAAGCATAACACCTCAGACGTAGTATGAGAGGATTGATAGTTGTCTGATGAAGCTGAGATTCACTAGGAGTGAAACCGATCCAAACCATTACCTGAAGTTTGTGGATGATAGACCTCTCATACAGGCATCTTATGAGGACGACCTATCTCTGACAGATGCAAAGCCTCTCATTTGCAGAAGTAAGAGGGAGTTGGATTCCGGATGTGGAATGATAAACTGCAAGTCTGTGACTACCTCGAGAATCTTAACTTTCAAAAGTTATATGGTAGTGATGTCAGACCAGATTTGGAAATGCCTCTGAGTTTCATAAACTCATTCACATTGATGTTCTTGGTGAACTTCCGTCCAGACATATATTTTGCAGTTAGCATGGTGAGATCATATTTAGTTGAGCCTCACTGGATTGGTGCCAAGAATCTTCTGAGATATCTTCAGGGCACAATCTCTCATGGATTGAGATACACTGCCGGAAATATGAAACTGCATGATTATTTGAATGCTGATTGGGCAGGCAGTGTGGAGGATCATTAGAGCACTTCTCAGTGTTGGTTCTCTTTGGATTCTGCTTCGATATCATGGATGAGCAGGAAGCAGAAGTCGGTTGCTATAAGCATCGCCGAGACCGAATACATAGCTACGAGTATGATCTCGTGTGAAGCTGCATGGTTGCAGAAGCTCTTAAGTGAGCTGTTTGTACACATTATGAATACCACTGTGATTCTCTGTGACAACCAGAGGGGGGATTCGATTATTGAGGAATCTCGTATTCGATGATTGCTCCAACAGATAGACATCAAATACTGCCTTATCTGTGATATGGTAAGTCGATGAGCGAGGAGGCTCCATTGCATTGAGACTGATGTACAGGTCGCAAACATTTTGTCAAAGCCCTGGGGAAAGGTCAAACCTGTGACTTTCCCGAACGAATTGGAGTCGTTGAGAGACCTTCTTATAAGGGTCCTGCATGTTGCATGCATCTAGGGGGCTTGGGGTACTTATTGGAGCAACATACGACCACAGGGCAACTCACCCTCCCCTGGTGGTGCGCTATGAACAGGATGATTAGTTCTTATGTGGGATAGGATGATTAGTTCTCCCGTGGCCACTGTGGAACAGGATGATTATTTCTTCTGTGGGCCAGGATGATTTGTTCTCCATGGCGACTATGGAATAGGATGATTAGTTCTCCTGTGGGCGAGGATGATTTGTTCTCTGTGGCGATTGTGGAACAGGATGATTAGTTCTCCTGTGGGCCAGGATGATTAGTTCTCCATGGCATCCACTAACAGGATTATTCCTTCTCCTGTGGACAAGATGATTAGTTCTCCTGTCGAGGCATCCTACCCATGCAGTCTGGGACTCATGGGAAGTACCTCTCATCTGATCAATGAGCAGAGAAATGAGGATAGGGACCATAGTAGTACTATTGATGGACGCATCGCTGTATCTACCGTACTCCCTATGCTAGGATGACCTCCATTGATTTGGGATCAATGAAACTGATCTGGGATCAGTATGAGTGGTTTGAGACACTCTCTTGTGATATTGATTTGGGATCAAGGAAACTGACTTTGGGTCAGTAGGAGTGATGTGACACACTCTCTTCAGATGAAACTGACTTCGGGTCAGTAGAGAATGGTATGAGACATTCTCAATCAATTCTTCTTCTTCATGGTTCAGCAGAGCAGAGCAAAGCAGAGCAGAGCTCAACAGATCAAAGAAGAGCAGAGTAGAGCAGAGCTCAACAGATTAGAGCAGAGCAGAGCAGTGCAGGGCACTAATAGTAGAGATATTACAGTCGGACATATGGATCAACAGATGGAGTTCTCCCTAGTTGAGAGGGAGTGTTAAAATTGGCAACTAGGGCCAAACTCCATGTGGGTCATCTTATTTATGGCAACTGATATTTTTCTTGGATCCCTCTCATCGAGAGGTGTAGGATTGACCTAAAGATTATCCGATTTCGATAAGCATTCTAGAAGTTATGAATTTATTTGCATTATAAGACAATTCGTCAAGGTCGGCTAGCAACCAAATAAACCCCACATGTGCTCAACGTTTTAGTATAAATAGAGGTGGCCTTCAAGTCATTTCAACACACTTTGGATCTCTTCCTCTCTCTACTTGTCTTTGGGTTTTAGTAGGAGGAGAGATCATAAGGAATAACGTTTCCCTGATCCAGAGGGCAGAAAAGCTGGAATTGTCGGAAAGGCTGGAAAAGCCAGAACTGCTGGAAATGCTGAAACTGCTAGAAAAGCCGGAAAAGTTGGAATTGTTGGAAAAGCCGGAACTACCGGAAAAGCTGGAATTGCCAGAAAAGATGGAACTGTCGGAAAAGTTGGAATTGCCAGAAAAGATGGAACTGCCGGAAAAGCTGGAACTGTTGGAAAAGCCGGAACTGTCGGAAAAGCCAGAACTGCTAGAAAAGCTTGAAAAGTCGGAACTGCTAGAAAAGTCGAAAAATCTGGAACTACTGGAAAAGATAGAATTGTCGGAAAATCCGGAACTATCGGAAAAGCCGGAACTGCTGGAAAAGCCGGAAACGTTGGCAAAGCCAGAATTGCCGGAAAAGCCGGAAAAGCCGGAATTGTCGAAATTGCCAGAAAAGTCAGAAAAGCGGGAAAAGTCGAAAAAGATGGAAAAGTGGGAAAAGCCAGAACTGCGGAACTGCCAGAAAAATCGGAAAAGCGGGAAAAGCTGGAACTGCTGGAAAAGTCGAAGCTCCCAGGACTGCCGAAACTGTCGGGAACAACCGGAACTGTCGGGAATCGCTGAAACTGCCAGAACTGTCGGGAATTGCCGAAACAGTTGGAGCATCTGTCTCCGAAGGAGAGCATCATGCAAGGGACAACTAACTAACATTGAGACAGTTGTATGGTACTTAGCAGCAAATACACCAAGCATCCAATGTTACAGCTAGAATGCAAGGGACAACTAGCATGCAACAACAAGCATGCTAAGGACAATAAGAGTGCTAGGGACAACAGACAAGCAAGGTGCAGCCAACACATAGGTCAGGATGGCAACATCTTGCAGCAGTCGAACATAATGCAGTATAGTGATGGGTACAGTCATGATTAATGAAGTGTGATGAGATGCAGCATAGTGATGATGGGTGCAGCATGGTGCAACGCGATGAGGTGCAACATGATGACGAAATGCAGCACAACAATAGCTGAAGGAGTCACCTTGGAGAATTAGTTGAAGCAACATGTCTTCAACCGATCTCATGTATCATCTTCTTAGAGATGGTCTATGCTCTTATCTAGATAAGTCAAAGTGTTGACTTCTGTTGTAAGCGTACTATCTCTCTCTTTCTCTGCTGAACTATTGAAGAACATATAAGAAGAATTGATCAAGGGTTTCCCCACATTGGGGTTTGTCCCTGGCTAGCGCCACATCTTGTGTCCTCTTGTCTTGGCTTGTCTTTTACGATTTATGTTTATGTTCTATCTGCAGTTTACTTTAATGCTGATGTGATTGCTAATCTGGAAAACATATGGAGCTAATTGTGAAAATTGAAATAAATTGCTCTAAGTATAGAACATACCTAAAATTAACAAAATATGTAACTAGGTTTGGTTTTCATAATGACATATGTAATCATGATTTTATGTATTTAATGAAAAGAAAATAAATTTATTATTTTTGTTTTTGAGGCACGGGTTTCATGCTGAAGGGAAATTTATTTTCAAGTCAAGCACCCATTGAGTGCTTCTAGGTCAATTGAGTCATTGTCATGTATTGAAGACCCATTTGGGCATGTTAGATATTGTAAAGGAAAATTTTATTTGAGTCAAACTAGAGTAAAAGACCCTCCAAGACCTCATCATTATGCTACAACAAGTTGACCTTCAAAAGGGACAAGTCGGCCTATCTAGAAGGACATGTTGGCCTATTAAGGAACTCAAGGAAGCCTATATAAAGGAGCACTTGGCTTCATTCAAGGATGCATTCATTCAAGCATCAAGAAGTTCAATCTAGCTAGAAAAAGAAGCCTAGTACTTAGCAAAGGAAAGGTGAAATAAAGGAAGGAAGAGCGAAGCACTTTTGGGTCTATTTTTGGGCTATATTCCTCCACACGTGCAAAGGTTAGGGCATCATCTTGCCGCAACAGATACCGAGTCACTCCAAGAGAGCCGAAGTTTTGGGTCAAAGGATGTCTCCCTTGCAAGCCGAGTTGATAAGGAGAAGGTCTCATCTCAAGCGAAGGAAAAAGAAGGACAAAATCTCCAATCATTCTCTCACACGTGTCACCTAGGGTTTCTACAGAAGAAATTGCTAGAGGTCGAAGTTGTAGAAGACTCTGTTGGGAGGTTGAAATTGCAGAGGTTGCTGAGGTCGATGTTGTTGGAAGGAAAGATCATCAGAGAAGAAAGGTTTGACTTGGTCTTGGAGGGGTCTTGGTCAAGGGTCACAAGTTTTGGAATTCGTCAATTAAATTTCTATAAGAAGAGAGGAATTCTTGTGGGTTTTCCTCTCAAGAGGAGAGGTTTTGGCCCTGGCTGATCGCCTCTATCTTGTATCCTCTTGTCTTATTGCTCTTTATGGTTTGGTAGCTATTTGATGAAAAGAACACTAAATATAATGAAGTGAAAGAAGAAGCTAATTAATTTAAGTAAAATATATCACAAACAGTTATAAAAAAAAGAAGAGAAATCACCCTACTTGTTGCCCCTAGTTTTCTCAACATGGTATCAGAGCAAAGGTGACTACATGAAGGAAAGGTAGCTTAAAGAAGGATACAAAAGGGCCAAAGCACAAGAAGATCATCTGGGAGAATATCAAGAGCATCCATCATCAAGGAATAAACATCTCATCATCTTGAAGAAAGTAATTAAGAAACATCAAAGAAGACCTCAAAACCCTAGCCCATTCCATGAAGGTTTCTTCAAGTGAATCATTCTTGGGAAGCTTACAGATTAAACAATCTTCATCACAAAGAATAGAGGACCTGAAGGACCCGTTATCCACTCAATCAAAGAAAGACCTTACATTTGAAGTACCTTGGGAAAACCACCATAGTCTACACTATCATCCAAGGAAGCAAGAAGAGGCGTTGTCATCATCATTTAGGAATCAAGGTGATCTCCTTCTCTGAGTCAAGGATCACTTTTGAAGGAAGACATCTTCACCAAGAAGACATCTTCTACCATCAAAATCAAGAAAGCACCAAGTTGAACATATCAACATTACGAAGCATCTTCACTTGACAAGTAAGTACCTCTATATTTATGTCTGAATTTTCTATCAAAATGACTTCATTTTGCAAAGAGAGCAACAAGTTGGTTGGGCCATCAATTTTCCTTGCATGGAAGAAGAGGATAGATTTGATCCTCATAGAAAATGAAGTCGTTGAACATGTTAAGGGTTCAATCACTAAACTTCCAAAAGAAGAAGCTCAAGCTCTAGCTAAGTATATGAAAGTGTAAATAAGGGCTCAAAGGATTCTTATAGAATCCATCAAGGAATCCTCTCATATCTTATGTTGCAAAATTGGAAACATCAAAATAAATCTATGAAACGTTAGTAGAATTGTTCTTTGTATCACCGTTGGAGAAGTTATATCCTTGAGAACCGAGCTAGGGATAGCCTCATATCTTATGAGGGTATCAGAAATAAGAGACCAATCGCAAGAATTGGGGGAAATAATGTCCAGTAAAGAAATAACCACAATTGTACTCAATGCACTACTAGAGGAATGGGGTAGCTTTGTATCAAGCATATATGGAAAGAAGGAAGCTACCCCATTCAATGAACTTTGGTCATTGTGTAAGATTGAAGGCAAAAAGCGATGTAGGACCAAACGAGCAAGTTCAAGCATTTTCTGCCATGGCTAGGAGGAAAGGAAAATTTGGGCGGTTTGGTCCTCAGAAAAAGAAGAAGATCAATATGTCGAAGATCCAATGCTGTCGCTGTCAGGAATATGGGCATTTTAAGATAGATTGTCTTAAATTCAAGAAGGGGAATAAGAAAAGAAAAGAAAAGAATGAAGCCCATCTCACTGACGAAGTGGAAGAACCTGAAAAGAGGAAATCAAAGGAGGAGGAAGTGAAAGATCTCTACTATGGCTGAGATAATCTCCTTCCCTTGGTTCTTTTTAGTTTTGTAAATAATAGCTATCATGGTAGGAAGCATTGTAAGTATGATAGGATGCATCATATTAAGAGATGGCAACATATTGGAAGCACAATTGAAGCAAGAGCTCATGACATCATTATAAAAGTTTGAAAGGACAATAGAAGTCTACATGGATGTAGCAGTCATTGTATAAAGGAAGGAGCTCTTGGTAACTGCATTGAAAGCATAAGTAGTACATATGGTTGTAAGAAAGTCACCTAGCATAAAAATTAATCACCATACATCTTCCATATGAAGGAGCATTTGCAGGATGAGGATAATCAAGATCCTCTATTGGAATCTTCATTAGAAGGTTCACCTCTACTTGGAAGAAGCAAGTGTTTCGCCGATGGTCTACATCCCACCGTGTGTGGGATCCTTTGTTTAGAAGGATGATGGTATGATGACAAAGGAGTGCAACATGTCAAGATAATTGAAGTACTTTCAAGCAAAGAAAGGAAGCTGCCGAAGGAAGTCTAGATGACCAAAAAGTGGTATGCATGCATCTATTTGATAGATTAATTCATGCCATCATGTAGTTGCAGAAAGCATGGCTGAATGCTTTATCTTATGAGCATGAAGGAAAAATAAGATCTCTTCTTGATACATGAAGGTATACACCTTGAACTAGTTTACATATTGATAAGATGAAATCAACATAATATGTACTCATATGGAATATGAAGTGGTTGATGAAATGAAGCAACCATGTATGGAAGTCCTTGGGGTATAATATGTGAGGAAGGGAAGAAGGATTCATGGAATCGCTGCAACTATGATAATGAATCAACATCTGATGACTAGAAGGTTTTGGTATGGCATGGGAAGGTATGAAGACCTTGATAAAGTCTGAAAAAGAAGAAGACCTTGACATTGAAAATCTTGGAGATCTGCATGAATATGCATAATGTTGATATCGCTCAAAGCAGATGTCATGATGAAAGGCCATCACAATAGGTAACTTTGATTTGATGTTCATTTTTTATTTTTTGAACAACACCTTGATGGGTTGATATAGGGCTACCGAAAGAGAGTTGTAGATGTCACCTACAACTAGCACTCATGTGGTTGGATGGAAGATCCTGAAGGAAACATGACCTGGAAAAGGTAGCTGTATGAAGGAAAGCTAGATGTGGACTGGAAGATCACTTTACATGAAAAAGGATGACATGAATGATGGTTCAACCCTATGATTCATTGAATGAAAGTGATGGATGGACGATGTAGGAAATATGAAGGCTCCATAATGATAAAGATGAAATTCATGACATCGAAAGGAGGAGCTCTACAAGCAACAAAAGATACCATGATCTCCACCAAATTGCAGAAAGCTATTGTTGAAATCAAGTCCCTAGTTAAGGAGCTTGGACAAGTCCCTGGGTAAGAGGGAGCTTGGGAATATTCCTTTTAAGAATATGTACATCCTCCCTAGTTGGGAGGGAGAGATAGATACATCATTCTTGTCTTCATATTGTGAAGAAAGAATGGATGATTGGGAAAGCATATGAGACTGATTTTGTTACTCTTTGAGAGACCTTGAAAGAAGACTAAGCGAGACCTAGGGTTTGAGTAATCGTAGGAGGAAGACCTCCAAGATGGTCACTAGGTCAAGCAAGGGTAGATATTGGGTCAAGAAATATTAACTTTGAGTTTTATGTGCAAATGACCCTCAAAGAGACCACCAACCTTTAGATGTTGAAGATGGCTTCCAAAGATGTAGCCAGGGCTTGAGTTTTCTCACAAACTGATCGTGGGAATTGCCTCAAATTTGGAGGATCACTAGATTAAATATTATCACAATAGCCTATCCAATGGTTTTGCAAGATCACCTCCCTAAAGCAATTCACACATGATCGTAGCTAGTTGTCTAAGGTAAGGGCTGAAATTTTTGGAAAGGTGAAAAATAGAAAGGAAAAAGAGGGTGATCACCGAATTTGCTTGGATCAATGCCTTATCCTGGGGTTATGGAGTCTGTGTGATTCAAAATTTGGCCGAAATTGTCCTCAAGGAGGCTAAAAAGTGATGACCTAGCAAGCACTATTTAACATTTACCCACCTAAAATCTCTGGATTTTCATGGAAGAAAACGAGTTTTACTCCACAAGGAACATTCATCTACTTGTTAGCAATGAGTAACATGCACAATTTGCAATATAATAATATTTTACAATAATATTCAATAATTAGGGCACAAAAGAAAGAGATAGGTACAAATTTTCCACACATTAGACATTTTTCATGCAAAATTCTTCAACAAGATTTACCTACAACATAATAAGAGATATATCCAATCCAAGATCAAGAAGATGGCTCCAAGAGAATGAAATTTCAGCTGCAAAGAAATGCATGAAGAGATCTCCAATAGACAACCAAGAGAAAAGTGCAAAATTCCTTAAGAGAATTAGATTCGAGTGTGATGATGATGTTTGATGCAAATGAGGCTTAACTTTATTTATATGAACCTCTAAGAGTTTGAATTAGCTTAATATGCCCCTAAAAATATTTTAATGTGGAAAATAACATCACTTTGGTGACAAGCCCACCAAATAACTCATAAAGTGTAAGATAAGCCATCCAAAATGAAGCCGAAATGATGAAGCAATGGTGTAGGAGGGCCATTGGAAGGCCTAATCGAGTCCTAAAGTGCCATGACAAAGAAGAGGGATCCATGAATGATGATAAAGGGGGTGGCCCCTTGATCTCCAAGCAAAACGTCATGTGGTGCTTCAAAGTGGCTTTGGGGCACAAGTAGTGGTCTCATGGTCACTTGGTGTAAAATAAGCTTGTAGACTGCTCCAAATGAGGGCACAGAAGATGGTGCTTTCCCTCCCATGTCTCAAGGATGAGACAAACCTTCTTTGGGCCTCAGATCAACTGCCAAACCTTGTATACAATGCTAAACCAGCTGGGGGCACTATTGGTCCAGGTGCATCATCTCGTATATAATGTGGGGCAATGAGCAAGTTGTTGAAGGTGTTGAGGCTGCCTATGGCATGAGATAATGCTCTGTCACATGATGGAAACCCATGGCTCTCAATGCTTCCCCTACAAATGTCAATATGATCCTCTGGTGGGTTTGGATGCCGTATAGGGAGGTCAAGTCCAAAGTGAAACCTCCTGCCAGTCCTATATAATATTTAATGCATCTCCCCACCTTCAAATATAATAATTCATTAGTGCAATTGAGTGAATAAGCTTGTTAATCAAGGGCATAAATGGAGACTTATAGTGTGTTTCCCTTTGATCATGTAATGATGTTACCTCCCTAGGTAGAAGTGGTTAATAAACAACCCTATTAGGTGTTCCTAGCCCCTAAAGGGAAGGACATGTCCAAGGTACACCCTACAAGTGGTAGGTGTCATGTGGATAATGATGAGGTGGATTGGGATATAGGGGTCTCAAGGCCAAATGCCATGGGCTCAATGGTGGTAATGATGAGGGATGTCCACATATTTGGGTGTATAGATGTAGGAGGGAGTAATCATGGTACATGAGTTACCCCAGCCTTTGTTTTTCCACCCTTTGTCATTTTCTGTTTGCCTTTCATTGATTTTTCATTTATTTTATTACTTGGGGTTCCAGGGGATGAGAGCATTATGTGTATGATATAACAATGATTATCCCTTTAAGGTTGAGCAGTTCATCGCCCACTAGGGGTTGGGACATACATGGGTTCCTTAATGATGTAGGGGACACTCATAGGGGCCCTAGGAACTAGGGTGATTGCCATAATGATAAGGGGTAGAGCTCATGTTTAGCTTTTTCCCACATTCTAAATTTTATTGTCTCAACCATATTTTGTATTTTGTGGTATTATTTCCTTTTGTATGTGGCCATAATATGCCTTTATCTTTTTTTTTAGTTGCATCAACCTCTGGGGCATCATTCTAGGCCTGACCCAGACGTGGACAAGGGGAGGGGAAATACCAAAGCCTTGTGGACCCAGAGGGGGAAGATGATGAAATAGGGCATGTAATGTGCAGAGGGGATTAAAAGATGTGGAACGGGAAAGCGGGACCACGCTACCAAAATTGGGGTTTCCCAAGTAGTGCCCATCCTAAAGATGTAATCTAGTAGGGGGAATCCCACGAGAGTAGGGTTGAGGATTAGCCCCCCATTTAAGGTGAGGGAACAAGACTACAATCAAAACTCTTCCTCCTTTCAACTCGCCCAATAATCCATACCTAAATGTGCCCAAGAAAAACAAGCATAAGCATTCGATTGCATAATGAAAAATCATACCTTTAGGATTGGATGGTCCACCTTCAAACATACGATCTCGACAGATGGGCAAGGGGACATATGAATGGCTTAGGGAGTAGAGTGTTTTTTGTCCATGGCACTAGAGAATCTAGGGTAGGGTCTTAGAATCTCTCTTTGACACTACCAACTCAAATGACACAACAAACTACTTTGCATAGCAGAATATAAGCAACAATAAGTCAACAAATGCACAAATGCACAAATAGATAACTCTTTGCAATTTTTCGATAACCCAACTTCGTTATATTAACAAACTGTAATACAACTGTTTAGGGCTCCCGTACTAGGGATCATGGCCCTCATACAATCACTGATACAAGAATATGCAACTGGTGTTTGGTGTCAACAACTATGACAACCAATCTACCCTGAACAAGATACAAACTGACCTACTAGCTAATGTAGTGCACCATCACAGCTCTTCTTGGTCATACCTTGAACACATATGCATGTCCTTTTGCTCCTGATCTACATTAACACCAATCTGCCTCTATCAATGAATCCTTCTCCTTTAGGGCACTGAACAAGGCTCCCAATTTTCCCTCTAGCTGATCATTAGTCCATCAACAAATCAACACATAGGTTCTTCTTGTGAGTTGTTCACAACTTCATTTGTAAACAACTCCTAGACTCCCCACTGATGTTCCTCAACTCTTAGGGACTTCTTCCCACTATTTCCTTCCTGTGCTGCTCCAGTGAGTCAAACTTAGGGCATGGAGGGCTTCCCTTTATCATTGCAATATGTCCTCTTCAACAAACTTGGGCTAGAAAAACTGCTCCCTTGACTTCCTTCTTTTGTACTTCAAAGATTAGTCCCTGAGCTTCTTCAAATCCGCCTCTCCTAGCAGACCTAATATCCTTCTCAGATCTGCACTTAGGGCCCACAAGGTAATCTACTTGTTGCCTTCTAAATAGCCACAAGACCTCCCAAACTGTCCTAAACTAGGATCCCAATCTTGCTCCCTTCCTTCTAGAAGATGTCCTCTTCTGCTCTCCAAAACACCTTGGATTTAAGCTATACTTCTCTATAGAACTTGGACCTATCTACGACATCTTGCACCTGCACAAAACACTGATTTCTCACCTCCACAGACCTCCTTTTGCTGCACTCTTGCTGGAGATAACTGCGACCTAGTTTAGGGAGCCTAGTAGGCTACTCGGCCTCCCAAAACAGAGCTATCTCCCATCTACAATCACAATAGAAAAACTCCGGCCCAAACAGAGAAATTATTACTGGTTTTATGCTCAAAATTACCTCAAAAACTTCGGCTTGTTCTCCACAAAGCCTCCTCTCCTTTGCTGCGTTTTTTTTCCCAAACCATGCCCAAAAGAGTTACAAGAATAGACCTCAAAACTTCATCCTATTCTCTCCTTCGTTCATGATTCTAGGGTTGTGACTCTTTTAGGATAGTCGACCTTCTATTTCAGTGTTCACATGAGGAACGAGCACCTTGATTGGATGTGGAATGAGGCTCCTCGTCATTCCATTTATATACTTCTCTAGGGTAAATGATCAACCCATCCAAATGTCTTCTCAACTCAAGGTCAACTTGAATCTTCAAACATTTAGCCCAAATGAAACATATAAAAATTATTTTATCTCAATCTACATGGGATCTCTTGGTGCTTGAAACTGACCCTTGCTCCTCTAAGAGTGCTCTATCATCTCCAAGTGCCATGTCATCAAAATCAAGCTTGGTTTTGGGTCCACTGGTACGAGGAATTCTTGCTCACTAGAATTTACCAATTGAAGACATTTGTGTAAAACAATATATATTTTATTATTCAATATTCGAAGATGATTTACAAGCGCTTGGGCAATTCTCCTTTATAGGAGTTGACTGGCCACAAGGCTAAAGATACGTCTTTTGACACAAGCGCCTTTTCAAAACTAATTGGGAAACTTAACTTAATTTAATTTATTTAGTAATTATTAATTAATATTTATTTATTATTATTTTATTATATATACATATAGTTATGAATATTTTATTCCTAACATTGGCTCTCTCTTAAAAATGTTTTGTCCTCAAGGCATAGGCAATGTTGGGTGTTGTTGGAGAAAGCGTTCTGTCTCCCAAGATGAATCTTCTTCTGGTAGTTTTTTTCCATTTGATAAGGTACTCCTTAATAGTCTTGGATCGTAGTACCTTCTCTCTGGTAGCGAGTATGCCTTCAGGTTCTAAGATGACCTTTCCTTCTTTGTTAGTCTCGGGTATCTCTATTTGAGTTGTTTGATTTCCCCCCAGTACCTTTTTGAGACTTGGTACATGGAATATGTCGTGGATTCGACAATTGTCTGGTAGCTTTAGTCCATAAGCCACGCTACTTATTTTTTTGATTATTTGGTATGGCCCATAATATTTAGGAGATAACTTATCTTTCCCTTGTTTTAGTGATAACTGCTTATAGGGTTGAAGTCTAACAAAGACCCAATCTCCTTCTTCGAACTCTCTTTCGATGTGGTGCTGGTCGGCTTGTTGCTTCATTCTATTACGTGTCATTGTTAGGTTTTCTTTTAACAAGTTAATAATTCTTTGGCTTTCTTTTAAGTGGTTCCTTACTACTTGAACCTTAGAATTGTGTAGTGCAAAATCCTTCCATCTGGGTGGTTCATAGCCATATAGGGTTTGGAAGAGAGTCATTTTAGTTGAAATATGATAGGTGGTATTGTACCACCATTCTGCTAGGTGTAGCCACTGAGACCATTTGTTTTGTTTGTCGGTGACGAAACAACAGAGATATGTTTCTAAACATTTATTTACAACTTCAGTTTGACCATCTGTCTGGGGGTGATAAGCCAAACTCATGTTGAGAAATATTCTTGCTTGGTGGCATAAATCTTTCCAAAAATTACCTTTAAATTTTGCATCTCTATCATTGACAATAACCTTGGGAAAACCATGTAGTTTGTAAATGTTTTTACAAAACACTTATACAATTTGCTTAGTTGTGTCAGTTTTTTTGATTGCCATGAAGTGGGCATATTTGGTGAGTATGTCTACTACGACAAATATCTTGTCATTACCATCAGACATAGGTAGTCCTTCAATGAAATCCATCGAAATTTCCTCCCATTTTTGATTTGGAATATGTAATGGGTGTAGTAAACCAGGATTTGGGATATTTTCACCCTTATTTCTCTGAGAAACATCACATTCCGTGACATATTTTTGAATTTCCTTACTCATATTGTTCTAGTAGAATGATTATCGAATGTTGTAGTAGGTTTTGAAGAATCCAACATGCCTAGTTGCTGGAGAACTGTGAGATTCTTTTAGAATTTTCATTCTAAATTTGGATGATGGAGTTGGATAATTTTACCTTTGTACCATAATATGTCATTTTTCTATTCAAAGTTGGCATATTGACTGATATTTTCAATCATAGCACCACAATCCAAATCTTTGGCATACTCAACTCATATTTCATCTAACCAGTCAGGAACAATTACGAAGGCGACACATGTTGCGTTGTCCTCATATTTTTGTGAGAGTGCATTAGCTATGACATTTTCCTTTACCTTCTTGTGCAATATTTTTAGGTCGAATGTTGAAACTTTCTCCATCCACTTTTGCTATTCTGTTGATAATGTTCTTTGTTGAAGTAGAAATTGAAGGCTATTGTGATCGGTTCGGATTGAAAACTTACATCCGAGCAGATACTGTCGCCATTTAGTTAAAGCGTGTATGATGGCAAGAATCTCTTTTTGGTAAGTTGCTTTCAAGATTTCCTTTTTATTAAGATTCCTTCAAGGCTATAGGATGGTTGTCTTGCATTAATTTTGCTCCAATTCCAAATCCTGAAGCACCACATTCGACTATGAATAGTTTGGAGAAATCTGGAATTGCTAGTATCGGTGTGGTTGACATCACTTCTTTTAGTTTCTCAAAGCATTCGTCTGCCTGGTTATTCCATTGGAAAGTGTTGTTTTTTAACAAGTTTGTTAGTGGCACAATCAAATGTGCATAGTTCTTTATGAACCTTCTGTAATATCCAGTTAAACCTAGAAATATTCTCAGTTTTGATATGTTCTTGGGTTTGGGCCATTCTTTAATCGCTTTAATTTTGTTGGGGTCCACTTTGACTCCTTCCCTGGAAATGGCGTGTCGAAAGTATTCAACTTCCTTTTGCCCAAAGGCACATTTTGATAACTTGGCATAAAATTGGTTCTTCTCCAATATGAAAAGTACTTCTCTAGATGCTTGAGGTGCTCTTTCCGCGTTTTGCTGTAGATGAGGATATCGTCGAAGAAGACTAATAAATTTTTTCACAAGTATGGACAGAAGAGTTCGATGATGGTTGCCTGGAAGGTGGCTGGTGCATTTGTTAAACCAAATGGCATTACCTTAAACTCATAATGCCCTTCATGAGTCTTGAAGGCAGTCTTTTCGATGTCTTCTAATCTCACTCGAATTTGATAGTAGCCTGATCTCAAATCTAATTTTGAGAAATATTCTACGCCATAGAAGTTCGTCTAGCATCTCATCAATGAATGGAATAGGGAATTTGTGTTTAATAATAATGTTGTTCAATACTCTGTAATCTATACACAACCGAAAAGATCCATCTTTCTTCCTGACTAATACTACTGGTGCAACATATGGACTTCTACTTTTTGTAATGAATCCATGCTTTAACAGATCTTGTATCAGTCTTTCTATTTCTGTTTTATGATGATGGGGGTAGCCATATGGTTTTACATTTACTGGTGTCGAGTCTGGTTTGACTTCAATGGTATGTTCAATTTTCCTTTCAGGGGTAATTTCATCAGCAATTCTTGAAAAACCTTGTCATATTTTTGGATTAGGGATGTAATTTCAGACTGTTGGTGAATCCCTTCCATCGATAATAGTTCTAACTATTGGCATTGTGCGATGAATACCAAGGCTCCTTTGCAAATAAGCTTCTTCATTTGCTGAGCATAAATGATTTGGGTAGGTGGAGCTTGGAATCCGAACAGGTTATACTTCCATCTATTTTGAACTTAATGAACTGCTTTTTGCGATTTGCAGAATACGTCCCTAGTGTTCACAACCATTGTACTCTTAAGACGACATCTACACCTCCTACAGGGACCATATAAACACTGGACTCCATTTCATATTCGTTCAGTTGCATTTTAACTTTATGGCACTTTCCTACTCCATCTATTCGTTTTCCATCTACCACCATAACTTTTAAAACCTGCTACGGGATGGGAAAAAATGTTTAGTCTTTTTGCGACATTGACATCTATGAAGTTGTGTGTACTTCCTGAATCTACTAACACAATAACGTTTTGCTTCGTAATATGTCCTTTAAGTTTTAATGTTTGTGGTTGAGCTATCCCTGTGATTGTTGTTAGAGAAATTCTTGGCATACTCTCTTCTTCTGGATCTGAATTAGGAGTCTCATTTTCCGCATTATTTTCTTCGTCGGATCTATCCTCTGAAGATTCCTCTTCTTGTTCTACTTCGCAATTGTGAAGGTTTTAGTAGTGCATCTGTGTCCTGGAGAATATTTATCTCTGCATGTCCAACATTTGCCATCTTTTTTCTTTTCAAAATTCCAATTTTTTTTCCTCCCTGCATTTGTGGTGGAATGTATTTACCAGTGTTTTCTGAAGATGACTTATTGGTCTTCCCTTTTGAGTAGTTGTTGGTTTTTACTGGCCATATGGTGTTTTATGGAGCTTATATTTTCGCTCAATAATAATCATTGCATGTCTAGCTTATTCAATGGTTTTGGGTTTATATAGTTTTAATACTTCTCAAATATACCCTTTATGCCCACATCTATACATTTTTAGCAGCGCTTTGTCGGAAAACCCTCTTTGCCTTGTAGCTAATACTTCCCATTATGGGTGTAATCGCTTAAAGTTCCTTTTTGTTTGAGGTGAACGAGTCTTTCGTAAACATTGTCTTCTTCTTGTCATGGAACATTTTGAGCAAAGCTTCCACAAAATTTTTCCAATTGAACACACGAGCTTCACATCTGTTGGACCACCATAGGAACGAATCATTTGTTTTAACTTCTAGGTTGTTGGATGCAGTCATGACCTTCTCCTATTCACCTATTGGTAGGTTTTCTCTGAAGGTGACCTCCATTTTATTTACCCACACAATGGTGCCTTTATGGTCTTTACCATCGTACTTGGGTAATTCCTGTTTAATTTTGTGAAAGTTTCTTTCAGAAACTTTGTATAATACTGACTTGGAACTGTATATTCAGTATTTGTGGGGCTTTGTGCATCGACGAAAATTCATGGATTGGAAAAACTTCACCTTCTGGAGTCTTGGGACTTTGTGGTGACCCTTGTGTGCTTAAGGGATTATAAGGTGCATTAACTCCTCCCATAAAGTGGCTCATCATGCTCTCTATTTTTTGATATTAATCGCCATTTGGTCTTGATTACTAATTATCTTCTCTTGGCCTTTTTCAAATTCCTCCTGTTTCTTATCGACATTTTAAAGGCGTTAGCGCATCTTGTCGATTTCCTCCTGCCATTTCTTCAAATTTGCATTGTCATGGCTGCTTCCCATTTTGTTCTTCTTTTTCTTACTAGACCCATTTTTTGTCTTTTATTTTTATTAATTTTCTATTTGTTTCTTTCAATTATTTTATTTTATTTATTTTTTGGGATTTATTTAAATAATAATAATAATATTATTATTATTATTATTATGATTTTTTTGTTTAGTAATTAAATTAAATTAATTTAATTTATGTAATCATTTATTATGTTTTAACTATATTGTCGAATCAATGTATCGAATGAACGGATATAGAATTGAACCAACGTTTATTATATTATAACTATATAGTCGAACCAATGTATCGAACCAACGTATAAAGTATCATTATAGTGTTGATGTCACGTCTTTTGACTGAGGGACATGGTGTTTGACAACAGGGGAATGACCTGGAGTAATGTATTAATGACGCAAAGGTTCTAAGGTTGTCGGGGACGAAGACCTGTCGTGGGTTGACGCGACTCGACAGGGAGAAGGAGACTAGTGGTTGACGCGGCTTGCTTGTCGTCTATTGGGAGAAGGTGACACGGTGATAGGGTTATGGTGGGCGGACGAGATGCTTGACCAATGGGAGAGTTGGTACAGGGGATGGATGCAACGGGTGTGAACTCGGTGGTATAGCGCAGAAGGATGTAGCGGGCAGTGGGTTGACGAGCTTGGTGTATAGTGCAGGGGATAGTGGGTTGGCAAGGAATGAATGAACAGTGACAGCAGAGTGGGAGATACGCCTGTGTGGGGACAAAGATGAATAACGAACAACGGTAGAAGTGGAGGATCACGAACTGGCTCTGATACCACTGGTACGAGGAATTCTTGCTCACTGGAATTTACCAGTTAAAGACACATTTATGTGTAAAACAATATATATTTTATTATTCAATATTCGAAGATGATTTACAAGCACATGGGCGGTTCTCCTTTATAGGAGTTGATTGGCCACAAGGCTAAACATACGTCTTTTGACATAAGTGCCCTTTCAAAACTAATTGGGAAACTTAACTAATTTAATTAATTTATTAATTATTGATTAATATTTATCTTTTATTATGCTATTATTTATTTTATTATATATACATATAGTTATGATTATTTTATTCATGACACTCACTCCTTTGGGTGCAACTAGGGCCAAACTCCATGTGGGTCATCTTATTAATGGAATATGATATTTTTCTTGGATCCCTCTCATCGAGAGGTGTAGGATTGATCTAAAGATCATCCAATTCCGATAAGTATTCGTGGAGATATGAATTTATTTGTGTTATGGGACAATTCGTCAAGGTCGGCCAGCAACCAAATAAACCCCACTTGTGCTCAACGTTTTAGCATAAATAGAGGTGGCCTTCAAATCATTTCAACACACTTGGGATCTCTTCCTCTCTACTTGTCTTTGGGTTTTAGTAGGAGGAGAGATCCTAAGGGATAACGCTGCCCTAATCGCAGAGGGCAGAAATCGGAACCACCGAAATTGTCGGGAACAACAGGTATTGCTGGAACAACTGGAATTGTCGGAACAACCGAAATCACCGGGAACTACCGGGAATTGCTGGAACTGCTAGAATTGCCGAAATTGTTGGGAACTTTCGGAACTGTCGGAACAACCCGAATTGTCGGGAACAGCCAGAATTGTCAGAACAACCAGAATTTCCAGGAACTGCCGGAATTTCCAGGAAAGCTTACGCAGAGGGCAGAAGCCGGAATTGCCAGTAACAACTGGAATTGCCGGGAGCTGTTAGTACTGCTGGGAAAGCTGACACAGAGGGCAGAAGTCGAAACTGTCGGGAACAACCGAAATTGTTGGAATAGCCGGGAAAGTTGATGTAGAGGGTAGAAGCCGGAACTGTCGGAATAGCCGGGAAAGCTGACGCAGAGGGCAAAAGCCGAAACTACCAGGAATTGTCGGGAACTGCCGGAACAACTAGAACTGCCGGAATTGCTGGGAACTGCCGGGAATAGTCGGAACTGCCAAAACTGCTGGGAACTGCCGGAACAGCCGGAGCATTTGTCTCCGAAGGAGAGCTCCATGCAAGGGACAACTAACTAACATTGGGACAACTGTATGGTACTTAGCAGCAAGTACACCAAGCATGCAATGTTACAGCAAGCATGCAAGGGACAACAAACTAATATTGGGACAACAACATGATACTTAGTGCAACAAGCATGTATTGGTACAACTAGCATGCAAGGGACAATTAACATGCAACAACAAGCATGCTAAGGACAACAAGCAAGCAAGGGACAATAAGGAAGCAAGGTGCAACCAACACATAGGTCAGTATGGCAACATGGTGCAACAATGGCACATAATGCAATACATTGATGGGTACAATGGCACAATAATGCAGTACATGAGATGTACCATAGTGATGATGGGTGCAGCATGGTGCAGCACGGTGAGGTGCAACATGATGACGAAATGCGACACAACAATAGGTGGAGTCACCTTGGAGAATCAGTTGAAGCAGCATGTCTTCAACTGATCTCATGTATCATCTTCTTAGAGATGATCTATGCTCTTATCTAGATAAGTCAACGTGTTGACTTATGTTGTAAATGTACTCTCTCTCTCTCTGTTGAACTATTGAAGAACATATAAGAAGAATTGATCAAGGGTTTCCCCACATTAGGGTTTGTCCCTGGCTAGCACAATCTTTGTGTCCTCTTGTCTTGGTTGTCTCTCTGCGATTTATAGTTTATGTTCTATCTGCAATTTACTTTTAATACTGATAGATGAATGCTAATCTGGAAAAGATATTAAGCTAACTGTGAAAATTGAAATAAATTGCTCTGAGCATAAACATAACTGAAAATTAACATGGTATCAGAGACTGAGGTAAAGACAATGCCCAAGCAAGAGTGAAAGAGCAATCACCAAAGATAGTTGGGAAAGGACAAAAGGATCAGTGGATTCCTCATCCCTCTTCAAATTCACCGAGGGTGAAGTCAAAGCAAAGAATGTTATCAGAATGGCGCAGCAGAAAGTTTCTGATGGCCTACCTAAAGATCACTTCATTGGGAAGTCCAGATCTAAGGGTGGAAGGAAAGGTAGATGCCTTGTTTGCAATATGTTCGACCATTATGCGAAGGAGTGTTCGAATGGCAAAGAGACATCTCTTGTTGAAGATAACAATCATTCTAGGGACATCTTCAATGATCAAAGGAATGACAGGTAATGCAGGTCATCAAGGAAATGACCGACTCTTCAAAGAAATCAAGGAACCCCAGGTATGAAGAATCAAATGTTGTTTTTGATAAGATAAAGAAGCATTATCTTGTTTTGGCCTTCTCCTTCAGATTCTTTGGGAATCTGGCTTATTGATTGTGGTGCTTCAAGGCACTTCATCGGATAGAAGGGTGCACTCTCTAATTTGGTAGAGATGAAAATAATCGTGGGATAATACTTGGAGCCGATGCCCCCTATCCCGGAAAGGGTGGAGGGAATGTTACCCCTCAATTGAATGAGGGTAACTCGATTCATTTACAGAATCTCTTTTATGTACCTGATCGCAAGAAGAACCTGGTGCCCATTTCGGCAATGGAAGTCAAAGGTTACATGGTGGCAGTCATCGATGGAAAGGTACATGTTTGAAAATAGAATTTTCAAAGATGTTTTTGAGTTTAGGGTTGTATCCAGTTGCAGGAAGTCCACTGGGGACCATGTCCATTGACACATAGCACCAAAGGTCTGTGAGTCAGATGGTGACAGGGATGCTTGAATTCAAAAAGAGCATGAAAGTACATGTTTGAGATGTATCGAAGGAAAATCTTACAAGGGGACCATTCCCCTCATGTAGCAGATCCACAGGTTTGGAACAACCTGAGGGGTTTGAGATTCATGATCAGGAATCTCACGTATGCAGGTGGAAGAAAGCCCTATATGGCTTGAAGCAAAACTCCCCGAGGTTAGTATGAGAGGATTGATAACTGTCAGATGAAGCTGAGATTCACTGAGAGTCAAGCTGATCCAAACCATTGTTTGAAGGTTGTGGATGATAGACCTCTCATACTAGCACCTTTTGAGGATGTCCTATTTCAAATAGGTGAAGACCCCCTCACTTGCAGAAATAAGAGGGAGTTGGCTTCCGGATGTGGAATGATGAACTGCAAGCCTGTGATTACCTCGAGGATCTTAGCTTTCAGAAGTTATATGATAGTTATGTTGGAGCAGATTTGGGAAATGCCTCTAAGTTTCATAAACTCATTTGCGCCGATGTTCTTAGTGAACTTCCGTCCGACATGTTTTGCAATTAGCATGGTGAGCTCATATTTGGTTGAGCGTCACTGGATTGGTGCTAAGAATCTTCTGAGATATCTTCGAGGCACAATCTCTCATGGATTGAGATACACTGTCGGAAATATGAAACTGTAGGATTATTTGAATGTTGACTGGGCAGGCAGTGTGGAGGATCACTAGAGCACTTATCAGTGCTGGTTCTCTTTAGATTTTGCTTCGATATCATGGATGAGCAGGAGGCAGAAGTCGGTTGCTATAAGCACTGCCGAGACCGAATACATAGCTACGAGTATGATCTCGTGTGAAGCTGCATGGTTGTAGAAGCTCTTAAGTGAGCTGTTTGTACACATGATGAATACCATTGTGATTCTCTGTGACAACTAGAGGGGTATTCGATTATTGAGGAATCCTGTATTGGGTGATTGCTCTAACAGATAGACATCAGATGCTACCTTATCTGGGATATGGTAAGTCGATGAGCGAGGAGGTTCCATCGCATTGAGACTGATGTACAGGTCATAGACATTTTGTCAAAGCCTCGGGGAAAGGTCAAATCTGTGACTTTCCCGAACGACATGGAGTCGTTGAGAGACCTTCTTATAAGGGTCCTGCATGTTGCATGCATTGAGCTCTGGTAGTTCTGGGGGGCTTGGTGTGCTTACTGGAGCAACATACGACCACAGGGCGACTCACCCTCCCTTGGTGGTGTGCTATGTACAGGATGACATGTTCAACCTTCCCTTGTGATATCCCGTGGTGACTGTGGAAAAGGATGATTAGTTCTCCTGTGGAAGGGGATGATTAGTTCTCCCGTGGCAACTGTGGAGTAGGATGATTAGTTCTCCTGTGGGCTGGGATGATTAGTTCCCCTGTGGCAATTGTGGAACAGGATGATTACTTCTCATGTGGGCTCGGATGATTAGTTCTCCCGTGGCAATTGTGAAACAGGATGATTGGTTCTCCCGTGGCAACTGTGGAACAGGATGATTAGTTCTCCTGTGGGCTGGGATGATTAGTTCCCCCGTGGCAATTGTGGAACAGGATGATTAGTTCTCCTGTGGGCTGGGATGATTAGTTCTCCCGTGGCAATTGTGAAACAGGATGATTAGTTCTCCTGTGGGTCGAGATGATTAGTTCACCCGTGGCAACTATGCAGCAGGATGATTCGTTCTCTTGTGGACAGGATGATTAGTTCTTCTGTCTAGGCATCCTACCCATGCAGTCTGGGACTCATGGGAAGTACCTCTCATTTGATCAATGAGCATAGAAATGGGGTTAGGGACCATAGTAGTACTATCGATGGACGCATCGATGTATCTACCGTACTCCCTATGCTAGGATGACCTCCATTGGTCTGGGATCAGTATGAGTGGTTTGAGACACTCTCTTGTGATATTGATCTGGGATCAATAAAACTAACTTCGGGCCAGTAAGAGTGATGTGACACACTCTATTCAGATGAAACTGACTTCGGGTCAGTAGAGAATGGTATGAGACATTCTCGATCAATTCTTCTTCTTCATGGTTCAGCAGAGCAGAGCAAAGTAGAGCAGAGCAGAAAGAAGCAGAGCAGTGCAGGGCACTAATGGTAGAGATAGTATAGTCGGACATATGGATCAGCAGATGGAGTTCTCCCTAGTTGAGAGGGGGTGTTAAAATTGGCAACTAGGGCCAAACTCCATGTGGGTCATCTTATTAATGGAAGCTAATATTTTTCTTGGATCCCTCTCATCGAGAGGTGTAGAATTGATCTAAAGATCATCTGATTCTGATAACTATTCATGGAGATATGAATTTATTTGTGTTATGGGACAGTTCGTCAAGGTTGGCTAGTAACCAAAAAACCCCACTTGTGCTCAACGTTTTAGTATAAATAGAGGTGGCCTTCAAGTCATTTCAACACACTTGGGGTCTCTTCCTCTCTACTTGTCTTTGGGTTTTAATAGGAGGAGAGATCCTATGGGATAACGCTGCCCTATTTGCAGAGGGCAAAAGCCGGAACTGCTGGGAACAATCGGAATTGTCGGGAACAGTCGGAACAACCATAATTGCTCGGAACTGCTGGGAATTGTTGGAATTGCTGGAACTGCCAGGAACTGTCGGAACTGTCGGGAACTGCCGGAATAGCCAGAACAACCAAAACGCCCGGAACTGCCGGAATTGCTGGAACAACCGGAATTGTTGGGAACTGTTGGAACTGCCGGGAAAGGCGACGTAGAGGGCAGAAGCCAGAATTGTCGGGAACAACTGGAATTGTCAGGAACTGCCGGAACTGCTGGAGAGTTGACGTAGAGGGCAGAAGTCGGAATTGCCGGGAACTGCCGGAATAGCCGGGAAAGTTGACGCAGAGGGTAGAAGCCGAAATTGTCAGGAACTGCCAGAACAGCCGGGAATGTTGACGCAGAGGGCAGAGGCTGAAATTGCCGCGAACAACTGGAACTGCTAGGAACTGCCAGAAACAGCGGGAACTACCGGAACTACTGGAATTGTCGTGAACTGCCGGGAACAGCCGGAACAGTGGGAGCATTTGTCTCTGAAGGAGAGTTGCATGCAAGGGACAACTAACTAACATTGGGACAACTGTATGGTAGTTAGCAGCAAGTACACCAAGCATGCAATGTTACATCAAGCATGCAAGGGACAACAAACTAATATTGGGACAGCAGCATGATACTTAGTGCAACAAGCATTTATTGGTATAGCTAGCATGCAAGGGACAGCTAGCATGCAACAACAAGCATGCTAAGGACAACAAGCATGCTAGGACAAAAAGCAAGCAAGGGACAACAAGCAAGCAAGGTGCAGCCAGCACATAGGTCAGTATGGCAACATGGTGCGACAATGGCACATAATGCAGTACAGTGATGGGTATAATTATGATTAATGAAGCATGATGAGATGCAGCATAGTGATGATGGGTGCAGCATGGTGCAGCGCGATGAGGTGCAGCATGATGACAAAATGCAACGCAACAATAGGTGAAGGAGTCACCTTGGAGAATCAGTTGAAGTAGCTTGTCTTCAGCTAATCTCATGTATCATCTTCTTAGAGATGATCTATGCTCTTATCTAGATAAGTCAAAGTGTTGACTTTTGTTGTAAATGTACTATCTATCTCTCTCTCTCTGCTAAACTATTGAAGAACATATAAGAAGAATTCATCAAGGGTTCCGCCACATTGGGGTTTGTTCCTGGCTAGCACCACATCTTATGTCCTCTTGTCTTGGCTTGTCTTCTGCGATTTATGTTTATGTTCTATCTGCAGTTCACTTTAATGCTGATGTGATTGCTAATCTGGAAAAGATATTGAGCTAACTGTGAAAATTGAAATAAATTGCTCTAAGCATAGAACATACCTAAACTTGACACGTTTTAACGACGCAAAGTTTCTAAGGTTGTCGGGGACGAGGACCTGTCGTGGGTTGACGCAGCTTGACAAGGAGCAGGAGACCAGCGGGGGACCAGTGGTTGACGCGGCTTGCTTGTTGTATGTTAGGAGAAGGTGACACGGTGACAGGGTTATGGTGGCGGATGAGATGCTTGACCAACGGGAGAGTCGGTACAGGGGATGGACGCAACAGGTGTGAACTCGGTGGTATAGCGTAGAAGGACGCAATGGACAGTGGGTTGGCAAGGAACGAATGAACAGTGACAGCAGAGTGGGAGATACGCATGTGTGGGGACAAAGATGAAAAATGAACAACGGTAGAAGTGGAGGATGACGAATTGGCTCTGATACCATTGGTACGAGGAATTCTTGCTCACTGGAATTTACTAATTGAAGACACATTTATGTGTAAAACAATATATATTTTATTATTCGATATTCAAAGATGATTTACAAGCACTTGGGCGGTTCTCCTTTATAGGAGTTGATTGGCCACAAGGCTAAAGATACATCTTTTGACATAAGTGCCCTTTCAAAACTAATTGGGCAACTTAACTAATTTAATTAATTTATTAATTATTATTGAATTTATCATAATTTATGCTATTATTTATTTTATTATATATATAATATATATATATATATATATATATAATATATATATATATATATATATATATATATAGTTATGAATTTTTTATTCATAACACCCACTACTTTGGGTGCAAAACCCCAACACTTAGTTTCTTAGCCCTCAAGTGAGTTTGTGATGCCAATTCCTCCACGACCCTGTCCCCTAGGGTTTGGAGTACCTCCCAAGCTACTAATCTCAACGCGAAGACATCCGGCATAATATCGGCTACACTAGTGGTTGTCAGGGGCTAGGGGCTGCCAGCTGGAGAAATATCTAGGAGAAAAATTCTCCTATGGGGTCACCCACTAGTGGTGGGTAGCAAAGTATATTTAGGTTGTGGATATCAATCGCAATATGAACCTCCTTATGGTGGATCTAGCAAGCAAGTTTGGAATAAGAGAAGATGGGGGTTCGAACTCAGAGGTGAGATTAGAGGGAAAATTTAGGGATCATGAAGACCCTAAAAAGAAGTCAATGAAAAGACTCGAGGAGGAGAAACTTAGCTTGAGTTGCGTTACCCATTCAAAGTCCTTGTTCAAGATGGAAGCGAAGGTCGACATCAAGCTATATCAAGGTGAGATTGATGCCCTGAAATTGAACCATTGGTTGTGCAATTAGAAGTATATTTGAGAGTTCATCACATAAATGAGGAGAAAAAAATATCATTTGCTAGGTTAAAGTTAGTGGGCCATGCCCTACTTGATGGGAAATCCATATAGAGACACTTAGGTTGGAGGGTGACCCCCTAGTAACTAAGTGGGAGGGCTTTAAAACCTTTTAATGTCCCCTTTCTACCTTATCAAGTATGAAGAGGACAATGGATTTGATGGCACTACTGCAGGCAGAGGCAAGGACAAAGTGTACAAGAGTACACTGTTGAATTCCTAAAGATAACCATCATGCCGTTGAAGGAAATGTAACTAGGTTCGGTTTTCTTTATGAGTTGTAATTATAATATAATGTAAGAGATGAAACGAATGAATTATTATTCCTTGCATCATGGGTTTCTTGAGCAATATGTGTTTACCATAGGTCAAAGACTTGTTCTTGATGTCTTTAGGATTTATTATCTTAACATAAGTATTATAGAAGTCATGATGTCAAAGATCTACGCTCTTAAATGAATGTCATTATTCCCCTTGCAAATCAGCTAAAATAAGACAGTGATCTCCTTATATGAAACGACAGCTTAGCTCAAAGGTTCTCATGTTGGCCTACCATACCAACGCTAGTCTCTATATATAAGAAGTGACTTCGCATTACAAGAAACAAGTCTTCGGATCATCTCTGAGTATACAACGAAGAAGTGATAACACAGTACAATGAATGAAGGTGACATAGCTCTTGGTGAAGTCTGTCTCATATCTATATATATATATCAATGCTCTCGGTGGAACTGTCTCGTGATTATCATAGCGAAGAAGAAAAACACTGTCACAAGACAGTGCAATTAAAGAAAAGGACTATAATGGTGGAGCCAAGAACTATGGTAGTTGAGGAAGAGAAGTTGAGGATTGTAACAAGACAACGAAGGTATAAGGAGACCGAAATTTGGAGGTGTATAGTGACGTAAAAACAAGTGCGAATATCGAAGACTGTGGTTTGAAGGCCGAACAATGCAGGGGATAATGACAAGCATCTTGGAGGTAATTTTTAGTTAAGTAATTTTGTCAAGTGTCTTGGTAGTCGTCAACTAAACATCTATAAGAAGAGATTGAAGGGTTTTCGTCTCAAGAAGAGAGGTTTTAGCCCTGGCTTGAAAACCTAAACATTGTGTTATTGTCTTATTGATTTGGTTGCTATTTGATGTATGGAACACACACTGTAATAAGGAACTAAGATAAAAAGATGTACACAAGTAGTAATCAAGTAAGAGAATTTTGAAATAAAACATGCCCTCCCTAAATTCTCAACATGGTTTCAGAGCTATGGTTCAGTCAAGGGCATCTAAGTGTCATTTATGAAGGCTATCTCAGAAAGGATCAGTTACTTAACACTATCTCAAACATCTTTTCACTATCTCATCATAAGATCACAGTTCAGAGAAAGGTTACAGTGCTACATCATGGTTTCACAGTGTTGGTACCTCAAGCACTGAGTTATCATCTCCATATTGGATTCCTCCCAGTGTCTCTGCCTCAGGGAGCTTGGAAAAAATCTCAGTGAACTTATGATCACAATGAGCAATGTCAGTGAAGTCTCGAAGTCATCACAACAACAAATTGTTTGGGATTCAGTCATCTCTATGTTCTCTGTGATCCTAGACGAGGAGGTCTATGTTCACAATAACCTCCTTTATTGTCGCAAGAATATATACTTAAGTCCAAGACTTTGGAAGTCTCAATGTTGACTTGAAATCACAGTAAGAAGGTTCCGTTCTCCTTTTCATCTTGGTGCCAAATTACATTATATGAAGTGTCAACAGTATATGAAGTATCAACTTCGGTAATTATAGTCATGCACTCAACTTCTATTATCAACTCCTGTTCAGTTCGATACAGTATATCAGTGTCATTACTGGGATTCTCACTTCATGATCATTGAAACTCTTCTATGCAATAAAAGACAGTCTTGACATAAATTATAGTCTCAGGTATATACCTCTCTCAATCCATGTTATACCACTGTCTCAATCTAGTCGTTGCAACAACGCAGTTTCGGTGATAAGACAATCTCTCTATACGGTGCTACCCACAGCTTAGTTATCTATGTTATTCGGTGACAAGTTCGGGCTCACAACATAGTGCCTCTCTACACAACTCGTATGTACAGTGCTCATAGTAATCACTGTCTCGGTACAATGTCATAACAATATACTTGTCACAATCTCATATCTTCTCTATGAACATGATCTCAATAGCATGGTGCTTAGATTAGAATATAAGTCTCTCTATATCACTACCATAGTTTGGATAATGCTAGATATAGGTGTTTGCTAATGCACTCCTAGGAATACTGAGTGTGATAAAGTCCACTTGTGGGATAGCAATATCTCTAGCATGTAAACAATGTGTTCAAATATACGATTCAAAGGTACCTTGAAGATGAATTAGGAGTCAAGATGATCTTAAGGTCACGAAGCAATTTTGGTGATGTCAAGATCACAAATGTCATGCTATGGTGCTAGAAGGTCTCCAAGAAAGTCTTGATAAAAGGATATTAGTGGTTTATGATGGGCAGCTCAAGCAATTGAAGCTTCAAGGTAAAGATCTCCTCTTCACATGCCAAGTGAGTATCTTTCATGTTTAATCAATTTTTGGTTTAATGACTTTGTTTTGCAAGGAAATAGAAATATTGGAGGATAGTCATAGTCCTCATGAAAAGGTCCTTGCATAAACTGAGGAGGATAGTCTTAAACCTCATAAATGAGCGAAGTCGCTGAACAAGGTCTCCTTTGAATTCATAAGGTAGACATTAGGGAAGCTAGTAAAGGAATTACGAATATTATAAGAGAAGTTTGGTTCTTAAAAGATATTGATAAGAGGAAAAGAAAATTCATGTCACTGGATAGGATGGAAGGAGCTGAATGAAGCCCATGGTAAGAGGGAGTAGAATTCTTTAAGTTAGCCTCTCTCTATAAGTCTCTTTTTGGGCTCCTAGATCTTGCATAGAATGTGACTACAAAATATTATAGGATGTGGTGTGACATCATGGAAGTATTAGATACAAGTTCTCATGACATCATCACGAGGGCGACTAGATTCACAAGGATAAGTAAGATACCTCTGTCAACAACTTCGGGTTTCTATGAAAGAAGGCAAGTTGTAGGCAACAACTTTACAAAACTCAAACATTTGAAGAAGACTCATCATGCAACAAAAGGGAACCATCTGTTGGATAGGGATCTTTAAAATCCTCAAGATTCTCTGATGGAATCTTCACTAGAAGATTCACTGATTTAGGGATGAAGCAAGTGTTTCAATAGGAACTCCAACTTATGGAGTTCATGGATGATGATATGATTGCATAAGAGCAGTTCAAGGAGTTGAAGATCTTTCAATCAAGAAAGCTATTGAAAGAAGCCAGGATGATCTAAAGGTAACATGGATCACTAAGAAGCATGATTAAGGAAATAGGATCTCCTCCTTGGTAAGAATGCTGGAAATCATAAGTCACACTAGATGAAATCAAAATAATAGGTTCTCATATGAAGTATGAGATGGCTAACTATAATCAAGGAACTTAGATTGGAAGTTGTTGGAAGGATACGTATGATGAAAGGAAGAGATCATGAAGATATGCAACCATGAAGAAGCAATCAACATACAAGGGAAACCAAGAAGAGTTGAGTAGTAAGATCTCCTAGAAAGATATGAAGTCTCTGATGAAAGTCTGGAAGAGATAGAGACCCTTGATGATGAATAACCTGGGGAGATGTGTCAACTATATGAAGGATGTTGATACCTACAAAAAGATGTCATGATGAAGAACCATATCGAAAGGTACGATTTGATTTTAATATTATGTTTTGATTTCTTGAATAATATCTGGGTAATGAAGGGATACTCGAACAAGAGTTGGAAATACAAGTACAACTAGCATTCATGTGGTGGATGGAAGAAGCATGATGAGAAAGAAGTAGTCATATAACGAAGGTTCTAAATATGAAGAAGGCCACTTTCCATGAAGAAAGAAATGACATGATGAACTAAGGAGGAAAGTGATCGATCGTTGTTTCCCTAGAGGGAAGAAGCTCAACTGATTTTCATGACATCAAGGAGAGAAGTTGATCAAGCATTTGAAGGACCCAGGAAGAAGAAATTGCTGATGTATAGGAGAGTCCCTAGCTAAGAGGGAGCTCTAACAGATCCTTGATCAAGAGGGTGCTTGGATTGGATCACCCCTGATTAAAAAGGAATGACAATTGTATTTTTTCTATTTCATGTGTGATGCACTAGGCCAAGACTAATAATTGTAAGTCTAGGTGAAGGCCATGAAGAAAAATGTAAACACATGATATCCTCCCTAGTTAAGAGGGAGAGATAGACACAACATTCTTATCTTCGCTTTTGAAGAAAGAATGGAGGATTGGGTAATCGTCTGAGATGCGATGCTCTTTGAGGATGTGTAGGGCGTCTAAGATAAGAGTAGGCAAGAGGACTAATATTCTTTGAGGGCTGGGAACCCAAGATAAGAATAGTCCTAGAAGGTCATACTTGGTGAACCCCCGGGTGGGTATGTACCTTGAGGGACAATGATGAAGGTGTCTATAATCATTGGTCTCTCCAACATGCTCTGATCTATTGGGAGATAGAGTTGTTAGTCAAGGCCTTGCTATGTGACAATGTTGGTTATAATGATGTTATACAGATGGATTACTATTCTGACTCTTCTTATGAGATCTCTTTAGTGTTGGGAATATCCATGTACCATCTAATGAATACCTCCCTAGTTAAGAGGGAGTGTTGAAGGAAATGTAACTAGGTTCGGTTTTCATTATGAGTTGTAATTATAATATTATGTAAGAGATGAAACAAATGAAATATTATTCCTTGCATCATGGGTTTCATGAGCATGATGTGTTTACCATAGGTCAAAGACTTCTTCTTGATGTTTTTAGGATTTATTATCTTAACATAAGTATTATAAAAGTCATGATGTCAAAGATCTATGCTCCAAAATGAATGTCACTATTCCCCTTGCAAGTTGGCTAAAATAAGACAGTGATCTCCTTAGATGAAATGACGACTCAGCTCAAAGGTTCTCATGTCGGCCTACTATACCAACACTGGTCTCTATATATAAGAAGTGACTTCGTATTACAAGAAAATAGTCTTCGGATCATCTCTCAGTATACAATGAAGAAGTGAAAACGCAATACAATGAATGAAGGTGACATATAGCTCTCAGTGAAGTTTGTCTCATATATATATATCAACGCTCTTGGTAGAAGTTTGTCTCGTGATCATCATAGCGAAGAAGAAAAAGACTGTCACAAGACAGTGCAACGAAAGCAAAGGACTATCATGGTGGAGCGAAGCACTGTGTTAGCTGAGGACTATAACAAGACAACGAAGGTATAAGGAGACTAAAGTCTAAAGGTGTACAGTGACATAAAGACAAGTGTGAAGATCGAACACTGTGGTTTGAAGGTTGAATAGTGTAGGGGATAGTGACAAGCATCTTGGAGGTAATCGTGAGTTAAGTAATTTTGTAAAGGGTCTTGTTATTCATCAACTAAACATCTATAAGAAGAGATTGAAGGGTTTTCCTCTCACGAGGAGAGATTTTAGCCCTGGCTTGAAAGCCTAAAAATTGTGTCACTGTCTTATTGATTTGGTTGTTATTTGATGTATGGAACACACATTGTAATAAGGAACTAAGATAATAAGATGTACACAAGTAGTAATCAAGTAAGAGAATTTTGAAATAAAACATGCCCTCCCCCTAAATTCTCAATGTTAGTGTCTATGAGTCACCAGTGATCAAGTGTACTCTTTCCATGTGGTTGATAGGGTTATTAGGTCAAATTGTTATATTTTCAAATAAATTTTCAAATAAAATTTGATCATTGGTCAGTGTCCAGGTCATTATTACTCCCTCCATATTCAAGGTCATAAATTGCCATTATGGTCATATCATCATTCCTTGGAATAGGTCATCAAAGAGTGCCTTGGTCATCATTCTGGTCATCATATCATTATCATGAACACTGTGAATGTTTAAAGGTCCAAATCATGGTTTTAGATATCTATTTGGTGTCATTATTAGGTCATATCATCAAAACCATTTAGGAGTCATGTCACCACCATAGTCACCATCTAGTCCTCAAGAGGTTGGCTCATCAAGTAGGCCATTAATGACAAAGATTTGCAACAGAGGCAAAAGACTAGTGTTTTCTCCTGAGAGAGCTGACATGCCTAGACCTAGAACTAAGGTTCATGCTAAACTACAACTTAGGATGACTATAAGTGAGGAAAGAGTGCAGCCCAACACTATGATACTAGAGATGTCAGGTGGAGGAAATGATGCACCAGAACATAATGAAGAGCAGGGACCTATTGAGTTTGACATGGCTGACCTAGCCCAGCATGAGGAAAAAAACAGTTGAAGAGATAATCAGAGAGAAAGAGGCAGAAATCAAAGAACTTAATGATGACTTGGCCAAAGAAAACTTCATGGTGTCATTTTTGCAGCAGGAGAATAGGCAGCTCAAGGTAAATTTGTTGTTGCAAAGTAAGCGCAGATTTGGTGGTAGAGTTGGAGAAAGACAAGGAGTTTTGGCTTGGGTTAATCAATGAACACCTGGATAAGCTATCGAGGAAGGGAAACAAAGCCACAAACCTCTAGAGACACATGGCTAGACACTATTACACTAGGAACTAGATTTCCAAAATTAGGTGTAGGAAAAATGAAAAGGAGACATAAGAAAACCCTAATCAAGCCAAAGAAGAGGGATAACTTGGATTTGCTTGCTGATGCATCTCTAGTTGTCTAGGCCATCACTGAGAGATGCTAAGAATGAAGTTTCAACAAATTTTGAGAAATTTTGGTCAATTTTGAATTTTGGGTCAATTCTGGCAATTTTAGTTGTACAGAAGCGCAATGCTTTTCCTCAGAGCCTCCAAATGACAAGTGGCTTACATGTTTGGATGGCTCTTGACCTCTACAACACAAATATGTGCTTGGTTTGCCACGTCAGCTCCTAATTTTGTCAGAAAGGGTCAAAAACATGTTTTACACACTTTTGCTACTATTTTTAGGTAAAGGATGCACTTCTGGGAATACCTTTGGGAGATTTCATTTTAAGGTGGCTTGGAGGAAATGTTTTGTTGGTTTGAAGGTTCTAAGGTCTAGAGGACATCCAGGGCTATAACCACCAGGTTTCAGTTCATATTAAAGATCAAGAAAAGTAATCGAAAATGGCTCTACAACAAGGGCACTACGTTTTTGTGAAAGAGGCCAATTTTCGAATTTTTCTCAGTGAAAGTCAATTCCACTTGATGTAATTTGTCCTCCAAGGAGTTTAAATGATGTAACTAAGTGTCATAGTGATGTCTAAAGTTATCTCATGTAAATTTTATGGTTATTAATGCTTGTAAAGTCAACGAAGTTAGTTTTAGGTTAAACAGGGAGTTGGTTTCTAACCTCCCTAGTTTTAGGTATGGTTAGAGATTTTGATGTAAACAATTCCTATGATGATCGATTCGACCCTTGAGAGGGGGGAAGTAGTTTTCATCTATATGTAGTTGGTTTCAAGTGAAATCTAGGGTTGGACATTTGAGAGTGAGAGGCTTGGAGCTAGTGTACACTTTGCAAGAATATATAGGCAGTTGCAGCTATTATCTTGGGATTCTTGTGTTATGCTTTGTGATAGTATTTTTCCTTTGTTTTATCATCAAATTGAATATATATTTCTCCTTATTACCATATCTATGCTTTCTTGTGATCATCTCATAGGTGTTTAACAAAATTCGTAAGTTTTATGCTTTATTCTGATGAGATTTTCATGTTATGTGTTCTTTCTTCTGATAAGTTCAGAGCAAAGAATTTCAAAGATAATTCATTCTAGTTCTGAAGTGAACAAGAAGTGTGAAGATCAGCGAAAGGGTCTAAAAAACAATCCTAATAACCATTGAAATGAAGCAAAGGTAGAGCAAGATCTGTGGTAATATTTGAATTTGTTTTAGGGCCTATTTTGAGACACACGTGCGAAGAAGGAGGAGGACTGTTTCTACAGTAAGAACCAATCCACTTAGGAAAACAAGTTGGGAGAGGGTCGAGTCTGGAAGGGAGGCCAAGGCAAGAGTTGGAAAAAGGTAAAGTCTAGAAGGAAGGCCAAGATAAGAAGACGATTAAGTCTAGAGGGGAGGCCGAAGGTTTGAAGCAAGAGGTCGAAGTGGAAGAGGAGCTGAGAAAAGGAAAGAAGCAGAAGGTTAACTACGGATCACATCAAGGGAGCTTGTGTCTTGGTCGTGGAGTGGCAAGTAGGTCAAGGGTCTTGGTCTTGGTATTCATCAATTGGAATCTCTATAAGAAGAAGAATTTGCTCGGGATTTTCTATCAGAGTGAGAGGTTTTGGCCCCGGCCGATAACCTATATTTTGTGTCTCCTGTCTCTTTATGGTTTTTTCATTGGTAGTTGTTTGATGAAAAAGAAAAATAATAACCTGAGTAAAAGAAGATCCTAACCTAAAGAAGTAAAAAACACTCACAAGCAGGTACTAATAGAAGAGAAATCACATAATTGCTATGCCCTATATTTCTCAAGACCTTTGAGATATTATTTCAATTCGGGGATTCCTTCTACTATAGAACTTAGAGTTGGTGTTGGAATTTCTAAGTCTAACCCATTATAAACCCTTCATGTACTTTCTGATTTATTCCTACCTACTTGTTCTGTTAATTAACAAGTTATTTACCATGTAAATACTGGAAATAAATACAAGTACATGCTCAACACATTACAGATCATCAACTAAAGGAAACAGAAACAAGCACACAAGTGACACGGTTGTTTTTGTACTAATGTCCTTGGAAAAACCCAATGCAGAAAAACCGTTGCAGCTATCTGAGGGTTTGATTATTATGGAGTTTCTGAATACAATCTGGGTGCCAAAACCGGCTCACCCAACAGAGAATAATCTCCCAGTGCTGCGCAGTCCTCCAAAACGCTGTTGAGACTGCTGCTGAAATGCTCATAAAACTACTGCTGAATTGCCCAAGGAAATACCTTGCCCGAGCAGGCACTCGAAGTCCCTCGGGGCTAAGGGTGAGATCTCTGAACGAAGACACTCAATGCACTAAACAGTGCTGCAGACTAGCTAAACAGCTAGCGTGCTCAGAAGTCGAAACGACTAGCTCAAAATGCACATAACTGAATGATCCAAAATGAGGGGGTTCCTCTCTATTTTATAGTCTTTGACTCTCACAATCCCTAGGCTCACCTTCTCCTGCGTGATCCCTTCTTACCATGTGTTCCTTCCCTCCTACGCAGTCCCTCCATGTGTCTGTGTGGGCCCCATTTCTGTGTCCCCTTTTGGCCCCCTTGGTTCCCCTTTAAGTCACAACGTTGTGCTACTAGGAAGTGACTTTTTATTCTAAAAGTGAGTTATGTCCCCCGTCCTCACTTTTTTATTTACAAGTAACTATAGAAGGAAAAAAAATTGGACAAAATCAAATATTCCAATTAGCCATGGCTAATTAGGAATATTACAGTCTCCTCCGGCAAAATGTTGCTTGTCCTCAAGCAACTGAAGTTATGGATGCTGCAAGATCTTCTCACTCTCCCAAGTGGCATCCTCATCCGACAAATTCTTCCACCTTACCAAGAACTCTTAGACCATCCTGCTCCGCAACTGCCTCTCCCTGGTGTCAATGATAGCCTGTGGCTGCAATACCAAATGCCCCTCGTCATCCATGGGTGGTAGCTCATCTGTCATTGTCACATGCTGTCCCAATGCCTTTTTCAAGCATGATACATGAAAAACGTTATGAATCTTGCTGCCTCGGGGCAACTCCAACTCATATGCAACCTGTCCAACCTTGAGTATCACCCTGTACGGCCCATAAAAGCGGGGCTTGAGATTCTTAGCCCCCTGCTGCTTTAGTGACGACTGTCGGTATGGCTATAACCGTAGGTATACCACGTCCCCTACCTCGAACTGTCTCTCCACCCGACCTTTGTCGGCATACAGCTCCTGCTGGTTCTGTGCTGTAGCCATGTTATCCTTGAGAGCTCGGAGAATATCCTGACTCTCTTGGATCCAAATCTTGGCTCTGGGAGCCTTGCTATCACCAAACATCACGTCAGCAAAAGATAAAGGATGATACCCATATAAGGCATAGAATGGTGACATACCAATGGACATGTGATGTGAAGTATTGTAGCAGTACTCCCCTAGATGCAGCCATCTCAACCATGCTCGCTGCTGCCCATTGACATAGTTATGCAAGTAGCCCTCTAGCCACTTGTTAACTATCTCTGTCTGCCCATCCGTCTGTGGGTGATAATTGGTACTCGGTGTCAACTCCGTCCCCACCAACCAGAAAATCTCCTGCCAAAACTGGCCCATGAAACGGCTGTCCCTATCACTGACAATGGTCTTAGGAAGACCATGTAGCCTGAAGATCTCTCTAAAGAACAACTCGGCCACTTGTGCTGCTGTATAGTGTACGAATATGGCAAAGAAGTGTGCATACTTCGTCAGTCGGTCAACGACGACAAAGATGCAATCCTTGCCCTGTACCATGGGCAACCCTGTGATGAAGTCCATCGAAATACTCTCCCATTTCGCCTCCGAAATGGGTAGAGGCTGCAATAATCCCGCGGGATGGCTCATCTCTCCCTTGTTCCTTTGGAAAACATCGCACTCCCGGATGTGCCGGAGTACGTCCTCCTTGAGGCCCTTCCATGAGAACCTCTCCCTAATGGCCTTGTAGGTTGTGGTAAACCCCTGATGTCCTGCCAATGGTGAATCATGTGATGCCTGGAGTATCTTCTTCTTGAGCCGAGACCCCTCAGTCAAGAAGATCCGGTCCCTGTAATAGATGATCTCATCGACCACCCTGTACTTGTCATCTGTGACCTACCCATCCAAAACCTCCCATGCAAACCTATCCTTGGAGTACTCTACTAAGAGTCGAGCCCTCCAATCGGTATCCAAGCTCATAAGAGACAACGTGGCTGGTCTACGTGAAAGGGCATCTGCTACCACATTGTTTTTACCCTTGACATACTCAATGTCAAAGTCGTATGCTTGGATCTTGCTGATCCACTTCTGCTGCCTCTCTTGTAGCTGCTTCTACTCCAAAAAGAACTTGAGGCTGTTGTGATCAGTCCTCACCCTGAACCTGTTAGCCACAAAATACTGCTGGTATTTAGCCAATGCATGCATGATGGCCAGCGTCTCCTTGTCGTATATGGAATACAACCTCTCGTGTGGAAGGAGCTTCCGGCTCTCAAAGGCTATAGGGTGACCTCCTTGCATCAACACTGCGCCAATCCCCTCTCCCGATGCATCACACTCCAAAACAAAGGGCTGCGTAAAATCTGGCAACGCAAGCACTGGGTAGCTGCTTATAACCTCTTTGAGCCTGTCAAAGGCTCACTACGTTGTATCTGATCAACTGAATGCCCCCTTCCTCGTCAAATCTGTCAGGGGTGCAGCAAGCTGTGAGAAACCTTTGACGAACCTCCGGTAGTAAGTACAAATGCCAATGAATCCTCGAAGTTCCGTCACATTTCTCGTCTCCAGCCATTCTTTGATGGCCCTGATCTTCTCCCCGTGGACTCTCACTCCATCCACCCCTATGATGTGTCCCAAATATAACATCTCCGTGAACCCAAACTCACACTTAGAGAGTTTGGTATAGAATTGTTGCCCCCGTATGATATGTAGTACCGCCACAATGTGTTGGAGATGCTCCTCCCAAGTGTTGTTGTAAATGAGAATGTCATCAAAGAACACCAACACAAACTTCCTGAGGTGACTACGGAAGATGTGATTCATGCAGGACTGAAATGTAGTGGGGGCGTTGGTTAGCCCAAAAGGCATCACCAAGAACTCAAAGTGCCCATAATGACACCTGAAGGCGGTCTTGGCAATGCCTTGCTTCCTCATGCGAATCTGATGGTACCTAGATCTCAAATCAATCTTTGAGAAGAATCGTGCTCCCCTCAACTCGTCCATCAACTCATCGATCCTGGGTATGGGGTACCTGTTCTTTGGGGTCTTCTTGTTTAGGGCCCTGTTGTCAATGCACATCCTCAATGTACCATCCTTCTTCTTCACCAACACCATAGAAGAGGCAAAAGGATTTGTGCTCGGTCGAATGTGCCCAAGAGCCAGCAACTCCTGGATAGCCCGCTCAATCTCGTCCCGATAGGCCTTGGGGTGCCTATAGGGGGTGGTGATCACTGCCTAGATGCCCTGCTCAAGCTCGATAGTGTGCTCAAACCCCCGATTCGGTGGCTGTCCTGGTGGAATCTCTCCAAACACTATGGCATACCGATCAAGGATGGATTGGATCTTTGGATGTACCATCTGCCCTATAGTCCTTGCCTCTAATGCCCGCAGCTCCACTGCCCACTCTATGTCTCCCTTTCGGAAGACTGCCTCCATCCGATGAGCCGACACAGTCTGATGCGGATATGTGTGCTGCCCCCGTATCTTCTCATGCCTCCCTGTCTTCTCATCATCCCACTCCATCTCTAGGGTCTTCCAATCCGTCGTGACCTTCCCTAGAGTGATAAGCCACTGAACACCCAGTATCATGTTGGTGTCCAGAATATCGACCATGAAAAAGTGGTCAGTCAATGTGTAGGTGCCCATCGTCATTGAAAGCTTTGGAACATATCGAGCACACGTCATGGTCTGATCTCTTGGGACCAAGACTGAAAACCCATCGAAGCTCTCTATCTGAATACGTCTCCGCTCAACCATCTGTGCATCGATGAAGTTGTGGGTTGCCCCACTGTCAACCAAAACTGATACCCGCTAGCCACGTACTATCCCTCGTACGCGTAGAGTCAAATACTTGGGAACTCCTCGCAATGCTGTAAGGGCCCCTCCAGTGGGTGCAAAAGATGCACCACCTGCTGCTGGTGGTGGAAGTGGCAAAGGTCCATGTATGGCATGGCTACCTCCTGCCTCCACATCATCCTCTTCTCCATTGCTCTTGGAGAAGACCTCAATAAAATGTGCTTTACCAGTAGCACATCTATGCCCTGGTGCCCACGACTCTTGACATGTGAAGCACAACCGCTTCTTCTTCAGCTCCCTCTTGACATCGTCCTCAATCTGCACTTGTCCTGGATTCCCCTTTGGAGGTGGAACCCTCACATCCTTCCTCTTAGACTGAAAAGGCTTTCTTCGGGGGTAAGGTGTCCGGGTCTTGGGTAATACATCCTGTAAGTCCCGAGTCTTGCTGATAGCGTCCTGGAGCGTGGTTGGTCTAGCGGATCAGACTAGACCCCGAAGTGGCTCTGCTAACCCCTCAACATACATATAGACCCTCCGTGTCGTGGATAGGTCTGGCACCATCACGGAGACCCTCAATAAATCTGCAATGTAGGTCTCTGGGCTCCCTGTCTGTTTGAGCCTCATTAGCTCAACAAAATGTTGCTCTGGATCCCTCCGATCAAATCACTCCATCAATCTCCTGGTAAAATCCGCATATGTCGTTACTGTAGAGTGCTTGAGTGTAACCATCGAATAAAACCACCAATCCTGGGCCTCGCCATCCAAATGCAATGTTGCCACCTTGATGGCCTCTGCCTCCGACATCTGGTTAAGCTAGAAATAAATGTCTAGCTTCTCCACCCAAGACCTTGCCGAACTGTTTGATGAACCATCAAACGTAGACAAGTGGAATCTACTCGCTGCGCGGTGGGTGTCACCATCATGGTAATGCCGATTTCCTCTGTGATGATCGCGGGGCCTACTATCCCGCTGGAGCTGAACAAAGTCTTTGAATGAAAGGGCATCCCTGAACTCCTGCCCATATGCCTGGTAATCTGCAAAATAATCGCCCATATGGCCGGGCTCTGCCTCCTGCTGGGCTCCGACCCCCGTGTCTGTTCCTAAAAACGTGGGCATGGTACAGCGTGTAGGGGCATGCGAGGCCATCTGCTGCACAGTATCACGCGGCTTTGGCAAATGATGGGATGCACCTGATCCCTCACCAATCTGAAAAACTCGTGGGCTCTCACGCTGTCTAGCCTCTATTGCCGTGAATCTTTGCCCCATCACCTCAATCTGCCTCGACAGATCCTGCACTGATTTCAGGAGCATATCTGCAAATCTCTTCCCGTCCTCCTCTACCATCTGCTCTGCGTCCACCACCGGTTCCTTCTGTTCTGCGTCAACCACTGGCTCCTCCTGTTCTGCGTCCACCACTAGAACACAGTCTCCCTCTCCATAGGTATTCTCTAACCTACGTCCAGTGCCTGTGTATCTCCTACTTCTGTAACAAATGTATGGTTTTTCCCCTAGTGTCATAGATTTCCAGCTCCATAGGCTGAGCCAGATCTATGCTCGATACCACTGTAATATTACTAACCCAAAATATTCCTCAAACCCCAACAAACTCCAACCAAATACGTGCAAATAATATAATAACCCAGGAGTGATAAAATAACAGTGGAACAACATATAATAATGTAAACTAGAAATATAAGCAGATACACAAAAATGTAGTGAGAAATGCTAAGCCATTTTATTATACTGAGCAATAAAATTAGTACAAGAGGTGATCAGACATATGGCACCTCAACTTGCTCAAGGCAAGTGAAGAAAGATCTCAGAATAACAAGAAATGGCCTCTCTGCGTGGATGCTGCTGGAGAACTGCTCTGCTGCTGCTGCTGCTAGGAAACAAATGATGATAAGGGGTTGCTCCCCTCCTCTGAAAATGTTGAAACTCTGGAATCGGGCTCTACTCAAGAAACCCCGAAAAACCCAAAAAGCTCTCCGGGAATAGCCGACCCCCGAAAATCACCCCCTTGCGGTTCTGCGCAGTTCCTCAGGGATCTGCGCTGCCACAAAAGGAAACCCCTCTAAACTATGCCTGAAACTCTGCCAAAAATCCTCCAATAGGCAAGGGCTGGTCCCCTGCTCAATCACCCAACATGAATCCTCCTGCAAAAACCCCAATCCGACACTACTACTAGAAAGAACTGCGTCCCTCTCCCAGTGCTGCGCAGTCCTCCAAAACGCTGCTGAGACTGCTGTTGAAATGCTCATAAAACCACTGCTGAAATGCCCAAGGAAATACCTTGCCCGAGTAGGCACTCAAAGTCCCCCGGGGCTAAGGGTGAGATCTCCGAACGGAGACACTCAATGCACTAAACAGTGCTGTAGACTAGCTAAACAACCAGCGTTCTCAGAAGTCGAAACGACTAGTTCAAAATGCACATAACTGAATGATCCAAAATGAGGGGGTTTCTCTCTATTTTATAGCCTCTTACTCTCACAATCCCTAGGCTCACCTTCTCCTGCGTGATCCCCTTCTTGCCATGTGTTCCTTCCCTCTTGCGCAGTCCCTCCATGTGTCTGCGTGGGCCCCATTTCTGCGTCCCCCTTTGGCCCCCTTGGTTCCCCTTTAAGTCACAACGTTGTGCTACTAGGAAGTGACTTTTTATTCTAAAAGTGAGTTATGTCCCCCATCCTCACTTTTTTATTTACAAGTAACTATAGAAGGAAAAAAATAAGACAAAATCGAATATTCCAATTAGCCATGGCTAATTAGGAATATTACACTGCTGCATCCGTACAACAACTCCCTTTGCATCCGTGTTGCTGTTGGTTGATCCTCCCAGCATTGCATCCCCCTCTCATCATGTTGCATCGTGCTACTGCACACTGCTACTGCACTGCAACTCAGTTACTGAGAAGTAAGTAACTGATCCACCCAACTTTGACATCCCTGTCAAGCTAGAAACACTCTTGATGCTGAAACTCCCTTTGTCGCTAACAAGTGCTCCCTCTACTGACCTCTGTGCTGTTGCAACAACTCCCTACATCTCACATCGTTGAACACCTCTCTGTGCCATCCCGCACTGGTGCAACATTCCCGTGCCTCCTGCACTGTTATAGCCTGTTAGCCTCGCGCTATCCAGGGACTCCTGCACTGAAGCACTCTCTGTTGCTTCATCCGCATCCGTCTCTACTGACATCCGCAAGTCCTGCTACTCCTCTTTGGGGCTCCCGTAGCAAGGTATAATCTAAGAGGTTGGGTACCTCAAGGATGCTGCCCCTCATCGCCTGTAGTCCTCTGGACTACAACTTGAAGTCTCTCCACTTCTTCTCAAGTGGTACATGAGCACTCATGGCACAATCGTCATCCTCCTTGAATTCTTTCTCCGCCCTCGCTGGCGCTGCCTTGGAATCAAAAACCTCTCCCTTGTTCTTCTTCCTCGAACACTGGTTCACAAAATGACCCAAGTCCCCATAATGGAAGCACTTGACCTTGGAGAGGTCCTTCTTCTTCCTCTTCTCCTACTTCCCCGCAGATGCTAGAGCCGCATCCTCTTCTTCCTCCTTTTTGATTCTGACCCCTTTGCTGCTACTCCCTGCCTTGGTCAATTATCTGATCTCTTCTTGTCGCAGAGCTGCCCACAGTTCTTCCCAATTTGGAAGACTCATCCTGCCCAGTATGTTGTCGACAAATACCTCCCAATCCTTGGAAATTGAGTTCAGTGCGGTTCTCACCATTAATTCCTCATTCGGCGTGGCCCCTATGGAAGTTAGCTGGTCACGAATCTCCTTCAAGCGACCGAGGAAGACATCTATCTGCTCTCCCTTTTGCATCTAGTATGCCCTTAGCTGATTCTCCAGGAACATCTTCCTCTACAGAGAAGTATGCTGGTATAATGTCTTCAAGGCATCATACATCTCCTTTGTTGTTTCCTTCTCGGCAATATGTGGTACCACATGATCCTTGACCCCATCAAGGATCATGCACTTAGCCTTCACCATTGCCAACTCGTACTTGTCGTTATCAGCTGGGTAAACTGGGATAGCTATCATCCTCAAGGCGAAGTGCTTGATACGATTCCTGTTTAGAACAAATAAGATTTTGGCCTTCCAAACTACGAAGTTTGAGGTTTCGTCCAGTCTGCCCTAGTCTCTTACCCTATTCACTGCCATCTCGCTGCTCCTCTACTTCCCTCTTGGAAGTTCTCGGTGTGACTCCCTTTGAGTCTCGATTTCCCTCCTGGAAACCCTTATGCCAATGTCGAGATGCCCCCACTCTGATCACTAGTGCAGCTGCACCACTGATCCAGATTTCTCGCCTAGAAATCCTTGGTAGCAACTCCCTCCTCCTTGGCCTTGCCCTGTTAGGGGCTGTTCTCATTGCAATACCCCACCAACTCCACTCTGCAACTTACCCACAGCCTCCTAAACCCCAGCGAACAAAAGGTTAGAGCTCCTAGGCTCTGTGCAATCCCAGCATCGGCAAATCAGCTTCCTCAACCAACTCCGTCAGCCCTCCTGGGCTTTGCGTGGCTCTGCGTGAGCCTATCTTTGCCTCCCTTAGCCTCTGCGTGCCTCTTCTTGTCTTGAACTTGATGATGCAGGTACTACGTCACCCCTTCCTTGCTGCTTCTCTACAAGGAACAACTTCTGTCACTCGAGATAGTTGTTTTCTGTTGTTGCTGCTCTGCTCGGCTGATGTCCTCAATTCTCTTGTGATCTGCAACCACGCTCTGATACCATGTTGGAATTTCTAAGTCTAACCCATTAGAAACCTTTCATGGACTTTCTGATTTATTCCTACCTACTTGTTCTATTAATTAACAAGGTATTTACCATGTAAATACTGGAAATAAATACAAGTACATGCTCAACACATTATAGATCATCAACTGAATGAAACAGAAACAAGCACACAGGTGACACCGTTGTTTTTGGACTAATGTCCTTGGAAAAACCCAATGCGGGAAAACCGGTGCAACTATTTGAGGGTTTGATTATTGTGCAGTTTCTGAATACAATCTCGGTGCCAAAACCGGCTCACCCAACAAAGAATAATCTCGGCAGTAATACCTCTCTACTTGGAAGCAGATATTCCGGCTAAAACCCCGGATAAACACTCTGACAGCTCCCAGCTCTAATCTGCCCCCCGAAAACCCTAGACTCTGCTTCTAGGGACTACATCAGCCCTTCTTGGAATAACATCAGCCCAATAACCCCTGCGTCAACCTCTGGAGGCACTGCGTCTGCCTCTAGAGCCTTTGCATCACCCACGCTGGCTCTTTGAGGCACTGCGCAGCTCCTGGTTGCCTCTACGTGGGCCCTAGCTGGTTCTGCGTGAGCCTTTGGCTGGCTCTGTGTCCCTCTCTCGCGGTTTTTGCACTAAGTCTCCCGGTACCTCTCTGCCTCTCTACTTCTGTTTTCACTGCCCCTCGCTGTTGATCACTGATTCTATCTCTTATAACAAACCCAGCTCTAGAGAATAGAATGACTGATCACTCTGGTGTATTCTCCAACTGACCCTCAAGCCCCTTGTTATACTTTTCTCGTTGGTCCATCAACGACCGAGATTAAATCTCTAATCAACAGATTAGATTTGGCTTGATCCATGACTTTTGGAACATTCTAACCCAATTTTATATTAATATCCATTAATATTTTATTTTTCCTAAGTTTAGAATTTGCCCAAATCCTTTCTGGGTCTTGGAGATCTCATGTGCTTTAGCCTTTCCACCAATTTTCATGGCTAGAGCACATCCAATGCTACCCCAAATCAATAGTTGGAAGGATTTTGAAATGAAGATGGCCAAATCTTCTATGCCAGAGTTCACATGGGCTAATCTCGATGTGAACCAAAGCTTGTGCAAGAGGAGATATCAACCTGTAAAGCCCTCCTACACGAATACCAATTACTCTAGCATTCTCTATGCTTGAGTTCTTTCTCCATGCTACAACTCTTTCATCAATGAAAGCTACTGTATCACCATTATCGTATAAACGTGAAATAGAAAGTAAGTTCTTATGCTAACCTGGAACAAATAGGATGTTGTTGAGATGAATGTTGCTTCCATTTTCCAGCCCTATAGAGGTAGATCCAATTCCTCTTACATGATAGCTCTTATTATCTCCAAGTTTCACTGGGTAAGAAGATTTTCCCTTTAATAATGTCTTTAGTTGTTTGTGATGACAAGTCATGTGTCTAGATGCACCACTATTGAATGCCCAAATGTTCTTGTCTTGGAATGTGCTAGTGAGCGCTGAGAAGAGTCCTTCATCCTTCATCTTGGTTCCTTCCTTCTTTGTAGTGAATAGAAGATTCCATGCTTCCTTGATGCCTCTTTTGAGATGGCTTGCTACCTCTGAACACTTCTTGAAGAGTTTCCTTAATGCAGTAGAGATCTTCCTAATGTCCTTAGTCAACCTTAGCTCTGATACCATGTTAAGAAATCTATAGGGCAATGATTATAGTGAGAAATCTAAAGTTCATGTACTTTAGAGACAAGCTGGGGCTTGCTGATATCACCCATCTCATTGGGGGGGAGTGTTGATTTCTCTCCAACATGGATGGACATTCTCTCGGAAGGGAGAATGGGTTTCGGGAGAATGGGTCCAAGAGACTTAGAGGGCTGAACAGGTAGTGTTGAATGAGTCTCTCTTGGAGGACGACCTTGATGGCACACTAGAAATGGTGGAGTGAGGTCTTGGAACCTGATCACACTCCATGTATGGTGGAGTGAGGTCTTGGAACCTGATCACACTCCAAGTATGGTGGAGTGAGGTCCTTCAACATCTAGACCCTGATCACACACCAGAATGGCGGAGTGATGTCTTGGACACTGATCACACACCAGACATGGTGGAGTGAGGTCCTTCAACATCTCGACCGTGATCACACACTGGAAGGGTGGAGTGAGGTCCTTCAACATCTCGACCTTGATCACACACTAGAAGGGTGGAGTGAGGTCTTGGACCTTGATCACACACCGGCTAGGGTGGAGTGAGGTCCTGGGCCTTGATCACACACCAGGTAGGGTGGAGTGAGGTCCGGTCAACATCTAGGCCCGATCACCAACCAGGTAGGGGTTGAGTGAGGCCTTGGCCTAAAGTGCTCACAAGGAAAGGTGAGCAAGTGCTTACTATGTGAGGGTCCCAACATTTTGGCCTAGGTGATGGCCATGGGTTTCAAGGACCAATCACCTTGGAGGAGTCAGTCTTGAGATGTTGATGACATTTCCATGGGTTTGGTACCACCTCGGATATGGCAGCTAGCAGATGCTGATGATAGATGATGATGCTGGCAATAATGGATAACCTTTTGTTAGAGAAATTTGTTCAATTTGAGGACATCTATAATATTGATTATGAATACCTCCCCTAGTTAAGAGGAGTGTTGAATTTGTAACTATGGTCGGTCTTCATAATGTACTTATGGTCGCTTGATGTAATTATATCTATCATTGTAAAGCATATTTATAAATGCTTGAGTCAAAGGAAAATTTATTTTGAGTCAAAGTCCTGTTGAGACTTCAAAGATGTGAATTTGAATTTTTAAAATGAAAAATTTGGCTCCAAAAGTGACAAGTTGGCCTCCCTCCAAGTTAAGTCGGCCCTGGTTCAGAGACATGTCCATTCACCCTAGACAAACTACTATATAAAGGCAACTCGAGCTCTTCATTTGGGCAATTCACATTTCTCTCATGACAATTTCTGGGCAAGTGAACGATGAACAAAGAAAGACGAAGGAGGCCAAATTTTCTCTCTCCTTTCTCTCTCTAGCAACTTGCACTTGTGAAGAAATCCCTCTCTCTACGATTCGCAGTTTCTGAGGCAACTGTTGCAGGGTGCCAAAATTTTCTGGGTTACTAGGGCAATTGCTGCAGGGCTGAAATTTTGGGCAACTGGGGTTGTAGGAGGGCCAAAATTCTGGAAGTGCAAGATCAAGAGCGAAGTGCAGGATCAAATTTGGGTGACTTGACTTGGAGGAGAAGCCGAGGTTTGACCATAGGTTGAGGTGTTTCTCTCATTGAACAAGAATAATTGCTCTATTGAAAAGGTTGTTGGGTTTTTCCCTGTAGTGGGTTTTCTTAGGGTAGATCTTGTCTCTCTTTTGTGCGTTGTGATCACTATTGTTTTTTTGTTCTTTATTGTTGAATTTTTGAAGTATAATTGCTTAATGATATATTGGAACAAGTTAAAAGAAAATCTACATTAAAAGTAATTATCAAAATTTCAGAAATATTGTGCTAACCCTAATTGCACTAGAAAATCAACAACCTTGAGCCAGTTCATGGTGGAACTAAGGGAGGTTCATTGGATTGCAGCAAATCACGTGCTCAGATATTTGCAGGACACAATAGGATATGGATTGTAGTACCTTGGAAGATATGGTGTGAGGTTGCAGGGGTACTCAGTTGCATATGGGGCAAGCAATGATACAGATTGGAAGAGCACCTTTGGGTGTTGGTTTAATTTTGGGGTCAATAGTTATTCCTAGTTCTGTAGGAAATAGAACTCAGTAGCACTAAGTTTAGTTGAGGAAGAGTACACGTAACCAGTATAGCTAGTTGTGAAGCGATTTGGCTTTGCAAGCTACTCATAGGATTGTTTGGTCAGAAGCTTGAGCCGATAGTGATCCATTGTGATAACTAGAGTTTTATCAAATTCTTGGAGAATCTAGTGTTTCACAACATGTCACCACTTCATCAGAGACAATGTGCTGAAGGGAGTAGTGAAGCTCCAATATATTTCTACAAAGGAGAAGTTGGAAGACATTTTCACCAAGTCCTTGGTGAAGGGAAAGTTTTTTTGTTTTCGAGACAACCTTGGAGTGGTAGAAAGGCCTTACTTGCTAAGGAGTGTTAATGTTTGTAGCTTAGACAAGTATTTCCGTGAGGGTGTCTACTTATGGAAATCATCATTAAATGTATCCTATGCTTTTTATAGAAGTTCAATTTATTAATTAGTTAATAATGTGAAATTTTCTTTAATTAATTAATTAATAAAGTGAGCGTTTCTTTTATTAAAATGACTTTTAATTAAGAAGCGACTAAAGTGGGCCACTTAATGATCTAATCAAAACATTGACATTGATCTCACGGCTAAACCTTAATTGTTGAAAATTAGATTTTTGGCTCATGTCAAAGTTATAAAAGAAGTGGGTAAAAGACAAAGACACACAGAGAGCATTCATTTCACAAGTCACATGAGTAAAGGGGAAAATTATACATTTGATTTTTAGCCATCGACTAGGAGTTTTCATCAGTAGTTTAGCAAGGAGAAGGCAGCCAATCAACAAGAAGGAGAAGGGCAGCCATATAGCCTAGTAGAGTAGGTTGTACAATCGTTTGTATAGATTCCATACAATTGTATGGATTTTGTACAACCACACCAATTGCAGGGCAAGCTACCGCAATTTCTATGCAGACTATAATTTTTGGGTTTGTTGTTCGTTTGATTAATTTCTCATAACCATTTTTCCTTGCAAGGGAGCTCTTGTATGTTCTGAAGATATTTTTAAGTGATGAACTGATTAGAAAAGCATAAATAAATTGTACACAGTGTGTGATTTCTTTTCTCATTTTTCATTGCATGCAAGAGTTAATAATACTAGCAAGTAACTAGATTTGATCTGTTTGCTTAGATTGCTGGTTTTATGATAATTTTACAGAGTCCTCCGCCAAAGACTGATCCTCTCGTTGGAGTTACAAGATTCAATAAGCAAAGACTTCACACTTGAATAAGTTAAAGGAGAATTTAGAGATTACATACCCTCCTTAATCCATTGCAGATGAATAGGAACAATAGCTCCCTTGGCAATATATCCCCCCTTCAAAGAATAGTTGTCCACTATGCTACATCCTTTTGAAGTGAGGTATTGTGCAATCCTCCTCTAGGAATATACAAGCCTAGTTTAGTTGCCCTTAAGCATGCTTTAACCCCATTCACCTCTTACGAGCAATTAGTCAACCCCACCTTGCATAAATTTAATTGTATGATAGATGACTATATCTCACAAAATCAACCATCTATGTCCCCTAAAGACATAGTGGAAATGTTCTAGATTCAGGGAACTAAAGCTTTTCAATTGAGGGAGTCCAAGTGTGAAAGATTGAACTTGAAAAGAGAGGATGGGGATGAACCATCCTTATGTCTAAATGGCGTAGAGGTATTGATGGGTAGGTGATCGAAGCTAGTCATATCCTCTAGTACATTTATTAATCAAACCTTCCAAGAGAAGACCACCCTATCTCGTGGTTGATAGAAATGATCCAATCTTCCTTGTACTAAATCCAACCTCTATAATCTGAATCCTTTTTTGTTCAATTAGGGTTAATAAACACCTATAAAGTAACCTTGCAACAAGACTAAGCTTACTTCCATAAACCATAAACAACACTACGGAGACCACCATCTCTATATTCTTCCCACTCAAGCATTTTAAAATCTCCACCTATAATCCACTCTGTAGCTACAAGGGATGAAGCCATCCAGTATCGAAGGGCACACTTATTCATACTTGTGTTGGGGCCCTCAAACATAACAAAAATCCACCAACATATCGTAATTCAACAGTATAAACCACATGCATCTATGAGAAGGGTCAAATCCATGTTGAATTATGAAGCTCTCCAGGAAAGAGGAAAGACCTAAAAAAATGCCACCACTGCCATGGGAGTGATCCAAAGTCCAATAGGTGCCCCGCCAACATAAATTCATTTGATATCACATCTCAAAACCAACAAACTTAACTTTTTTATTGTAAGATGCATGAGACAACTCCATTTGGGAATTAACCCCATTGTTAGGTCACTAAATCTATTGCTAGACATAAAATCACCCAATCTTAATGGAAATTTCTCAAGTGAGCACATAGTTGCATAGGCTAGGGTTGGGCTACCATTGAAGAATGGGACTAGTGGCTACAATTTACATTAGATAAGGAATAAAGGTCTTTTGGGGGGGGAAGCAGTGAAGCACAACCCATTTTAGACATGCGGGTACCAATGGGTAAGGGCGGGTCTATGGCTAGGTCGGGTCACCCGCATAGACTCAGATCTGGGGAGTTTTCCATAAGACCCGGCTACCCGCATCAAATCCACGTGTAGCCCATTAGACCTTGATAGGACCCATTGGGCATGAAAACCCACAAACTGTCCAAAATTTCGATTTTTCTTTTTAATTTTTTTTTTCTTTTTTGGAAATGAGGTGGAGGAAAAGGGAAATTGGAGGGAAAAAATGCTTTATAATCACCTCTCTCCCTTCCATTTCTCATTCACTTGTCATTTGAGTGTTTGGCTAATTTGTGTGAGTGTTGAGAGTGAAGCTAAAGGAGCCTGAAAGATCCGTTGGAGGAGGCTAAAGGAGGCTTTATCGAATCAAAGTAAGCTTTAGGTAGGCTTCATGAACCTAGTTAGAATGTTTTCCATGTATTCATTTTTGTTTTTATTTTTTTATTTTTTTAATGTTTGCAATTTTTTTATGTTTTTGGCTGCCCATGGCTGAGTTTCTTAGCCACACAACAACCTTGTGTGGTTGAGAAACTCAGCCACATAGCCAAAAAAATTTGCAAATTAAAAATAAAAAAATCAAAACCAAAAATAAAATTTAAAACCAAAAAAAAATTTAAATTTATTTTTTTCTTCCAGATTTTGTCCCCATGCCACCAAAGGGTTTCAGACAGTCTTGTTATCTGGCATGGGAACAAGGTCAATGAATCATTGCTGGTAATGACCACAATATCAAGTGCAATTATTGCAATGACACAATGCACGCAGGCATAAACAGGCTGAAATACCACCTAGCCAGAATTCCCGGGAATGGCGTGGGATGTTGTCCAAGTTGCCTTGATGAAGTCACTACTGAAATGGTAGTTGCTTTGGAATCCATTAAAGTAGCAAGTTCTAAGAGGGCAAGAAGGAAGGATGAGATTGTTGGGATAGGTAGATCTTCATCTCAGAGTGAAACACAGTTTCAAAATCCAGGTATTGGTAACTACTCTTCAAGTGTTGCGGCAAATAGGAGTATAAACTCTTCTTTCTTCAGCCCTCGTACAACTCCAGGATCTCAACCAACCTTGGATAGTTTCAATGAAAAGACGAGGAAGGAGGCAGATATGGCAGTGAGGAGGTTTTGGTACCAAAATAGTCTTTCATTCAACTATGCAAAGTCTTATTTTTATCAGCCCATGGTGGATGCCATTGCAAGTGCTGGCCCTGGATACAAAGCACCATCCTATAATGCACTTAGGGGTAAAGAGCTAGATGAGGAGCTTGAGTGTGTCAAAGAACAATTGGAGAGCATTAAAAGCTCATGGAAATTTACAGGTTGTACAATTATGTCTGATGGGTGGACAGATCAGAGGGGTAGAACAATAATATTTTTTTTGTAGCTTACCGTAAAGGAACCATGTTCCTAAAATCCATTGACGCAATTGCAAATGTAAAAGATGCACATTTGATTTTTTCATTGTTGGCTGATGTGGTGGAGGAAGTTGGGGTTCTAAATGTTGTCCAAGTAATCATGGACAATGCAACAAATTATGTGGGAGCTGGAAGGTTACTTTGTGCAAAATATTCCACCATTTTTTGGACTCCATGCGCTGCCCATTTCATAGACTTGATGCTAGAGGACACTGGTGTAGGTTTTAACCCCGTACAAAAATTACTTGCATACGAATTCTAAAACACAGAAAATAAACAATATGAGAGCATAACATGTAAAACACATATACACAGAGATTTTTCCCTTCGATCCCAAAACTGGGACTACCAGCTTGATTTTTTTCATTATGTTCCTTTCCGTGTTACAATACATATTTATACATGCCAAAGCATCCAATACCATGGACCGAAAATCATCGCGTCCAAAACCATGGACCGAAAACCATCGCATCCAAAACCTTGTGCGAAAATCATGAACAAAACCATAGGTGGGTCCACCCAACCTAACATAGGGTCCAAAACCAAAATTTTCCGGGGCGCTACCCCGGACCCCATAGAGGGGGGTTACCTGCACCCCTCAAACCCCCTGTGACCCCCCCGCTATGCAATCGACGCAATGAAGGGGGGGCTCCGCCCCCCCTCTAACCTCCTGGTTAATTACGTGGGCTAGTCATGGAAAGAATATAACACAGCCCAACATTCTCCCACTTGTTTTCTTTCCACAAGGGGCCACAAGCTTAGTCATTTATCCAGCCCTGCAACGCCCATTGTTTCTCTACACTAAGAGAACTTCTCAGAACTCACAGATTTTGTCAATGCATTTGCAATATTCTTCAAAGTGTGCACCTTTACCAGCAACAACTTTTTGTCTTCTATCATACCCTCAAAAAGTGATATTGAACATCAATGTGCTTTGTCTTTGAATGATATGCAAGGTTCTTTGCCAAGAAAATTGCGCTTTGGCTGTCATAGTCTATCTTTATAGCTCCCTGTACTAGCCCCATACTTGAACACAATCTCTACAACCAAACTGCTTCCTTGCTTGCATGAGTGGCTGCCATGTATTCTGCCTCTGTAGTTGATAGTGCCACTACAGATT
>APFE030858229.1:141394-169418 GCA_000404065.3 Pinus taeda
ATCCAACTGACTGCACCTCCAAATAGGTTAAACACATACCCACTTGTAGATCTTCTCTGATCCAGATCTCCAGCCTAGTCTACATCAACAAAGCCATGAATATCCAACATTTTGTCCAACCCTGGTCTTCCTTGGTAGCACAAACCATAATCACTAGTGCCACGCAAATACTTGAAAACCCGCTTCACTGCTGTCCAGTGCTCCTTCCCTGGTTTTGGCATAAACCTGCTCAATACTGCCACTGCATGTGCAATGTTTGGTCTAGTACAGACCATTGCATACATCAGGCTACCAACTTCACTTGCATATGTAACACGGGACATGTCCTCTTCCTCTTCTTGTGTCTTGGGACATTGTTGAGCAGATAACTTCACACCTACAGGAATAAGATCTTTCACTGGTTTACTATCCTGCATATTAAACCTGTGTAGTATTGTCTCGACATACTTCCTCTGGTTTAACCAGAGCTTCCTCTTTGCCTGATCTCTTTTAATTTCCATGTCCAAAGTATAGTTTGCAGCACCAAGATCTTTCATGTCGAATTTGGAGGACAATTGGGTCTTCAAATCCTGGATAATTTCTTTGTTATTTCCAACCAGCAACATATAATCCACATACAAGACCAGATAAATAACACGATCACCAATTAATTTAAAATACACAATGATCTGCTTTGCTTATAGTGAAGCCAAGTCCTTTTATAAATGTATCAAATTTTTGATACCACATCCTTGGTGATTGTTTTAACCCATATAGAGACTTCTTTAACTTGCATACCAGTTCTTTCTTACCCTTCACTGCAAAGCCTTCAGGTTACTTCATGTAGATTTCCTCTTCCAGATCCCTGTGAAGAAATGATGTCTTCACATCCATTTGTTCTACCTCAAAATCAAAAGCAACAACAACAAATAAAAGTAATCTAATAGAAGTTACCTTGGCAACAGGAGAAAAAATATCATCAAAATCAATTCCTGGCACTTGAGAGTAACCTTTTGCTACCAATCAAGCTTTGTATTTCTCCACCTTTCCTTCTGCATTTGTCTTCTTCTTGAACACCCATTTGTTGCCAATGAGTTTCTTTCCAACCTACAACTCCACTAGATCTCAAACCTCATTTTTGTGCAAAGATGCCATTTCATCAACCATGGCCTCTTTCCAGAGTTTTCCATCCTCTGAATCTACTGCTTCCTTTACAATTTTGGGATCATCATCAGTAATAGATAAAGCAAAATTTGAACAGAAAGCAGATGGTCTATACCTTTCTGGTTGCCTTCTTTCTTGAACTGATCTTCTCACAACCAGAGTTTGTGGCTCTTCATCTTCTGATACCTCCTCTACTGTAGAGTTTGATTCTTCCTCCTTTAGCTCAAACTTTATCTTCTCAGGTTCCTGTGGTTGGACTTCATGTTTAATAACATCTTTCACTTCTTTGAACACCACATCTCGGTTGTACACAACCTTCCTTGTTATTGGGTTCCAAAGCTTATAACCCTTTAAACCATCCTTATACCCAATAAAGATGCACTTTTCAAATTTACTATCCAACTTGGTTCTTTTCTCCTTTGGAACATGTACATATGCATCACATCCAAATACCCTCAGATGTGAAAGAGAAAGTTTCTTAAATTAGAGGAAGTTTGACTGGGGTGTTTGTGTGGAAAAGTAGCCGTTAAATTGTTGTAGCCGTTGGAGTCTCTGCTTGGACTATTTAACACGCTGATCTAGATCTGTTTCTTCATCTTGTCCTGACGATGAACCACATTGGTTGGTTCGAAACGCGTCGACAAAATTCTGTCTTATGTGATTTACGCTGAAGCTCTCCTTATAACCATGACAAATCACAGAAGTCTCAATTCTATAGAAAGTTTCTTACCAGTCCATACCTCTTGTGGAGTCTTATCTTCCAATGCTGATGAAGGTGATCTTTTGACCAGGTAACATGCAGTCTCCACTGCCTTTGCCCAGAATTCTTGTCCTAACCCGGCACCACTGAGCATGCTTCTTGCCCTTTTCATCAACGTCTTGTTCATTCTTTCTGCAACTCCATTTTGCTAAGGTGTATATGGAGTAGTTTTCTGCCATGCTATACCACACTTCTTACAGAATTTTTCAAATTCCTTACTGCAAAACTCTCCACCGTTATCTGTCCTCAACACATTTATCTTCGTCTCTATCTGGTTTTCCATTGGAGCCTTAAATTCTTTAAACTTGTCAAAGACTTTAGATTTCTTCTTAAGGAAATATATCCATGTATTCTTTGAGAAGTCATCTATAAATGATACATAGTACACAGATTTATCCAGTGATGGAACCTTCATAGGTCCAAACACATCATTGTGCACAAGCTCTAATATTTGTTTCGCCCTCTTACCACCAGAGGGGAAACTCACCTGATTCTGCTTCTCATATACACAATTTTCAGAGAAATCAAAATCGAGAGAGCTATTACTCATACTTTCTACCATACCTTTACCATGAAGTATTCGAAGGCCCTTCTCTCCAATATGTCCAAGGCTTTGATGCCATAGCATGGTCTTCTCTCCAGAGACCACTAGATTTTCTGCTTCACTTTCAGGATCCATGGAACTATTGCAGCCATCAACAACAGTGCTACCTTGCAGCTTGTACATAGTTCCAATCCGAACTCCCCGCATCAATACCAGTGCTCTCCGAACCATCTTGTAGGTATCCTTCTCGAACTCTTTTTTTACACCTGTATCATCCAGCTTGGTTACGGAGATCAGATTTCTGGCCAATGCAGGAATATGCAGAACACCTAGAAGTGTTCTAATCCTTCCATCTTGCAACTTCAACTTTACTTTTCCGTGACCAACGATTCTAGCCTTCTTGTCATCCCCCAAGAAGACATCACCACCATCATATTTCTCATACTCACAGATGCACTCTCTCTGGGGAGTGAAGTGAAAGGATTCACCTGAGTCAATCAACCATGCCTCATAATCTACATGTGTACTTGAAGAAGCCAAGTACACGTCCCCACCTTCATCTGAGGTGGTTTTCGCCTCTGTAGAAGGAGCATCATCAGATCCCTTTCCTTTGTCAGGAGCTTTAGATTTACAATCCCTTTTGTAGTGCCCTTTTTTTCCGCATTTCCATCACACAACCTTTATAGGTTTTCCTGGAGATTTAGATCTCTCTCTAGATTTAGATCTCCCACTCGATGAATTATTTTGTTTCTGTTCTGGGATCGTCCTCGTACAGACAAGGCATCACCATTTTGGCTCCCCATATTTTTCCGTCTTATCTCCTCCGTTAACAAGGATGAGACTATTTCATCAAACTGCAAGGCAGTTGTATTACTACCTATTGCAATAACCAGACTATCCCACAAATCTGGTAGAGAACGCAACAAACTAATGCACTTATCTTCATCTGAAATTTTAATATCAACAGATAATAACTGACTTACCACAATGTTAAATGTGTTCAGATGTTCTATCACCGAGTCTCCATCTTTCATCCTTAGGTTATACAACTTTTTCCGTAGGAACAGTTTATCCACCAGAGACTTAGATTGGTACAAAGTCCCTAACTTGTCCCACAAAGCCTTCGCCATAGCTTCCCCTGATACATTCAGCGATACTGAATCTAAGACACAATTGTATTGTGCTCTTAGCCTTCCGATCCAAATGCTTCCATTCTTCATCGGACACTCCCGTTGGTTTAGTACCTGGATCTACCGCGACCCACTGTTCTTTATCTACCAACAGATCCTCCATCTTGAGTTTCCATAACTCAAAACTCTGACCATTAAATTTCTCGATCTCTATCTTTCCATTGCTCGCCATCCTCTTTCACCACCAGAATCGATCCCACAGATCTCCCACTGAACAAGGTCTACCACAGGCCCGAGAGAAACCCCCCAACAACAAAGGCATCCTGTTGAAGCCAAAACAACTCTGATACCAAATGTAGGTTTTAACCCCGTACAAAAATTACCTGCATACGAATTCTAAAACACAGAAAATATACAATGCGAGAGCATAAAATGTAAAACACATATACACAGAGATTTTTCCCTTGGATCCCAAAACCGAGACTACCAGCGTGATTTTTTTCATTATGTTCCTTTCAATGTTACAATACATATTTATACATGTTGAAACATCCAATACCATGGACTGAAAACCATTGCGTCCAAAACCATGGACCGAAAACCATCGCGTTCAAAACCATGTGCGAAAATCATGCACAAAACCATAGGTGGGTCCGCCCGACCTAACATAGGGTTCAAAACCAAAATTTTCCGGGGTGTTGCCCCGGACCCCATAGAGGGGGGTTACCTGCACTCTTCAAACCCCTTGTGACCCCCTGCTATGCAATCGACGCAACAAAGGGGGGGCTCCGCCCCCTCTCTAACCCCCCGGTTAACTACGTCGGCTAGTTGTGGAAAGAATATAACAGAACGAAACAATTGGGAAGTTGGAGTGGGAGTAAGATGTTGTGCAAGAATGCAAGCATATTTATAATCATGCTTGGGTGTTGAACCTTATGAGGGAATTCACACAGGGTGAGCTTAGTCGCCCAACTGTCACACAGTTTGCTACAAACTTTCTTTCCCTCTGAAGCCTTTGGTATGAGTACCAAGCTTTGATAAGAACGTTTTGTAGCCAGCAATGGGTATTTTGGAAAGATCGCACAAAACCAGAAGCAATTTGTGTGAAAACATTCGTCTTTGTTGATAGTTTGTGGGACAAAGTCACTGCGATTGTCAGCTTCACTGAGCCCCTTGTGAAAGTCTTGAGATTGATGGATGGAGAGTAACCTGCAATGGGATATATTTATGAGGGCATGGACAGGGCCAAAGAGGCCATCAAGACTTTCTATAAGGGAAATGAATCTGAGTATCTCCCTATATGGAAAATTATTGATTCCAAGTGAGACAGGCAACTACATTCACCATTGCATGCAGCAGGAGCATATCTCAATTCGAGCTTATTCTATAATGAGGGGTCTAGCATTCAAAGAGATCCCGAGATGATGAGAGGTGTCATGATATGCATTGAGAAGATGTTCCCGGATCAGGATATCCAAGACAACGAGATATGTAAAAGGAAGCAACTGGCATGTTTGGTTTCGGCTCAAGCCAACGTCTCAAGGACAAGAAAATGCCTTATAAGTGTAAATACTTAGAACTTAGCTTGTAATTTTGCTAGTTCTCTTTTATATGTTTGGCATTGCAAACTGATAATCTTTGTTGTTATTTTTTTACAGCTCATTGGTAGATAGATTGTGGTACTGAGGCACCACAATTACAAGAATTTGTCATCAGAGTTTTGAGTCAACCCTGGAGTGCTTCTTCTTGTGAGCACAATTGGTTAGTGTTTGAGCACATCCACAACAAAAAGAGAAACAAGTTGGAGCATGAGAGGTTGGAGAAGTTGGTTTTCATCTACTACAATATTCGAATACTAACAAAACAAATGCAACCAAAGTATACAGATCCAATTTTATTGGATACTATTGATTTAGAGTCTGATTGGGTTGTGGAGGAGGCCCCTGATTTGAGTTGGCTTGATGAAGAGATTGAGGATCTCTCTAGATTTCCATCTCAAATGGAGACTCCAAATACATCTGCCTCACAGTTGCTTCAGCCTTTTGATGTTACCACTAGCTCCACCAGGCCTTATTTTAGGCGTGGTCGTCCATGGGTGATGAGACAATCATTTATCATTGATGACATGTATTTGAATTTTGAACTTAATGACATTTTTTATTTTAATTATGGAATCACGAGTCCTTTTCTCATTCAGTATCTAAATGTTTTGCTTACAAAAATCGAATATGTTATGTTGTACTTTTATAGATATAAGATGATGTTATGAATTATTGCATATATTGTGGTTTTTATAACTTATAAGGATTGGAATTGTCATTAGTTTATTTTTTGTGCTTAAAATTTACCATATTTTAAGTTTTTTTGGAATTTTGACGAGTCTTATACGAGTCTTATAAGGGTCATTCCCGAGTCTTATACGAGTCGACGAGTCAATGCCATGACGAGTATTCCACGAGTATGAGTCGTGCAACATTGGGGGAAAGTACCTATGGTTGAGGAATAGAATGAGAAATTGGAGGGATCAAGCTTGGCAATTAAAGAATGCTTAGGTTGTTGAGGTTTGGGTTTGTTGTGCGGACAATCAAAGATAAGGCGGCCATGGGATTAACATGTAGAGTAGGCATTGCGTAGATTTAGATAATGGACCTTTTGTTAGCAAACCCCATTAGTGGTAGAACCTGAAATGAATAGGAGAAGTTTGCAGTCCACCTTGACACGAACTCTAGGGTTAGCTTGGAAAGAGTAACAATGACCATTTAGGCCCAAAACTTGACCAAATTATGAGCAAACAAATCTTACAAAATACAGAGTTTGGTATGGAGTTTAGGTAACTCAACCTATGTAGGATAGTGAGCTTGATATTGGTTATTAAGGTTAAAGTTGGACCTCCAAGATTGTACATAGTGCAAAAAGCCAACAATGGTCCATATGCCATGTTGGAGGACATTTTGAGTATCAACATATATGTTACACAATAGACAAAGATACTTGGACCTCAAGCCCTAGTAGGAGTTTAAAAGGATTCCTTTAGTCTCTTTATTTAGAATAACCCACTTGTTGAAGGTGTCTTCATCAAGCATTTGGCGTAAGAAAAAACAAAATGTCTTCTTGATGTTTAAGGTTCAAGTGATATTTCTTATATTCCTTATTGTGATTCATGGAAAAGTTAATATCCTCATTTGGATGTTGTTGATTCAACTGAATCAGTAAATGGTACTAGGACTGGGAACAAATTGCTTATGGGAAACCCCAGCGAAAAGGCTAAGCTTTGATCTAGGACTTGCATGCAACTTTGTAATCTTAGCTAACGGTAGGGGTTGTACATAGGAGGCACCTCAACATCTTGGACGAGGATGGGTGCCTTGGAGAGAGTAGATGCTTTGGTAGTGTTGTGGCCACAACCACCACCCTATTAAAACCTGCTCTGGTGGCAAATTTGAATGGGTCCCCTAGACGTTTGATCTTCCGTTTCTTACTGGAGTTGTCACATGGAATTATGTCTTCAAAGCTGAATGGTCTAGGCCCCCTAATAAATCTCTGCGGAATGATTTATTTATAACTCAGTCTAGTACTTCATTCATATCCTTTCATCAGGACTTATTCAATCCTCATAAACCTTCAGTACTCTATACCTGCACATATAACCAACCCCCACTCTCGACTATGGTTGTATTTGGACTCAACCCACAAAATTTTCTATCGCGTCTTTATTTCTATTATAATGCTTTTATAATAGAAATACTCTGCAAGCATACATAGCTTACCTTTTCCATGTTTCCTCGGTCTTTACAACATTTCTCGATGCATGCCTTTATCGCTATCGCAATCTCACAATTTCCACGGTCGCACTACACATTCCTCTTTTGCATTCGATATGCGATGACCTCTCGGACTTCAAATGCAATTAACCGCGTCTATATTTTTCGGGTCCGTCGTTACATCGCATATCGCATTTTGCATTGGGTAAGGGCTAAGGTCTATCTCCCATGAATAATTGCGATGCGATCAGGGCTCCGATCACATCGGGCCTCACAATCGGCACTTTCAACCAGTTTATCGGCCCAAGCTTCAACATTCCGCGATATGGTGGACCTGCAGGGATTATTAAATGCAACACATATGTTTTCGGGTCCGAATCCCATCGCAAATCGAAATCGGCGGAACCCAGTGCTTATATATGAGGCGCTCTGCAATACAGCGGACTCGTCGGGATTATTAAACATAATGCATATATTTTTTGGGTCCGGCCCATCGCAAATCGCAATCGGCGGAACCAAGGGTGATGTTGCATGTGACTGCCCACTGCAATGTGCAATTGCTACTTGATCGCATCGCAACCTTGGCTGAACCAGGGGCTGATTCTTTCACACTTGCTCCTTTTTTATTTTGATGTGCCTTTATCGTTTCTCCCTCTCGCTTTTATCTCTTTTTATACCGTTAAGTGATTCTTAAATAAAAATTGAATATTATAGACAACGAAAATGCTTGATACTATACACAGAGCTCCCAGTTACATAGTCCATCTCTTTATAAAAGTTTTAATGAGGGCAAGATTTGTTTTTTGGGCATTTCTTTCATATTTTTCATAATCATAGCTAATGTTAATTATTTCTGCAGGTGAGGATCAAGAGAAGAAAAGCGAGATCAAAGAGCAGACTCGTAAGCATCAAGAATGACTGCGGGTAAAGTATGCATGAGCGGATCCGAAAAGTTTATATATGCGGGTGTATTCTATTTAAGATCCGGCCTTAGGAGTTCACAGTTGGGTTCCATGTGTCATCTATGTATTCCGAAAGTTATGTTGTCCGGGGGTTTATCATGAAGAGATGACACGCAGTCATTTTGCTTTCCTTCGACATCCATTCATTTCCCTAGGAAATAAAATGCTCCAGCAAATGTGGCCTCGACGTGTTAGCGGTTTCACTGATCGTTCTACATCTGTATATTTTAATTTGTATATTGAAAAGAGAGGAAGGTGAAAAGTCAGGGGAAGACGGAGGGTCAGTTTCTTTCTGCATAAGTATTACCTCCGGAGACGGAAGAGGGGCTTTTTTGAGGGGCAGAACAGGGTTTGATTTATTTTGCTAATAAAGAAGATTGTTTGGGTCAAGAAGAAGCCGTTTTTTTAGATTCATTTTCCTTTTTCTTTTATGTTTGGAATCAGGGTGTTGTGATTGGCATGAGGATATATATCTTTTGTTTTTGTGCACAGTGATAACAAAAAACTTACGACTAGTCTTGGTTATTTGAATATAATTCGTTATCACGGTTAACTCATGAGCGGTCTTCGATTCGAAGCTACATTAAACATCAGTTGCAAGTTTTATTTGTAGAAACAGGAATGTGTATTCTTGTATGAATAATTAGATTGCAATTAAGCTTAAATACAACCTTGTTCATCGTGAACTTAGTAATTGATTCATTTGGACTTGGAATCTATATATGATTTTTAATCTCTTTTATTATGCTTCTGCAGGATAGATTAGAATAGTTAGGACTAGCATAATTAGGTAGAATTAGTATAGATAGGACCTGATACATATAGGTTAGCTATTTCTTTTGTTGATTTAATGGAAGTCTTCCTTTGGGGAGCACTCTTTCAACACCTATAACAATTTACGAGATCCTTTAAAACCCGTCGGAACTAGCCATTCCAAATGAAAGCAGATCTAATCGTGATTTGCGATTGGGTTGGTTCCCCTTTGTTGGCACATGAAAATTCGCCGTGTCAACATAATTTGGCGCTAGGAGGGCCTGAACCGCTATCCATAGCTTTCAGGATTTCATCTATAAATGTCGCGCATGGATTCGAGAAGATTAACGTATGGATCGTAATGGTCGAAAAGATCCTTCCGCCCATTTGGAAGAGCCTCATTTCAAAGAAGTAGAGGTCCCTCTAAGTCCCGTGTTTGGGTCACCCAAGGAAGAGAGACTATGGGAGTATCCTGTCACTCACGAACAACCAGTTAGAGTACTTACTCGTGCTTAGGCTTGTTCCCTATCTTGGCTCCCCATCTTTCATTCTTTACCTCTGATAGCTAAAATAAAGCCAAGGATCTGTCCCATAAACGAAGAGACATCTGCAGCCCTTTCTCTTGAAGGTATTATGCTAGAGTCCTTGCAAAGTATCGACACTCCTTGGGAAGAAATTCTTGAGGATTAGCCCTCTAAAGGTAATCCCTGGCTCGATTTGGGAAATCCTAACAAAGAACACCTAGGGGAAACCTTCAACCAGAACCTCCCCAACCATAATATGGCTAACGTTCCTCCTCCAGGTGGGAATCAACCTCCACCACCTCCTCCAGGTTTGAATCAACTCCCACCTCCTTCGGGAGCACTCCCTCCCTGGCTTGCACAGGATGCCGTAGCGGTACTTGGGCAGTAGCATGCCTTACCCAAGAACGCAAAAAGAGTATTTCCTAAATTCGACCCTGAGCGGGGAGACACTGTTGATAACAATATTCACTCTTTCTTCCTAGCCGTGCGCATGTTGGGGGTCGCTGATGAAGATGTGGTATGTCGCTTGTTCTATTTTACTCTGATTGGTACGACTTCCACATGGTATTTTAGCTTGAGAATAGGATTGATCACCTCATGGGTTGCCTTTCAGCAGGCCTTCTTAAACAAGTTTAGCGATGACAAAACACTTGCGGCCTTAGTTTTAGAACTACCCCGTTTAAAAATGGAAACCAAAGAAAAGGTCAAGGATTTTAACATCTGGTTCAACACTTTGTTCAACAGAATCCCGGCTAACGCTAGACCTACTGATGAGGTGCTCATGGAATTCTACATCACTGCTCTCCCTGTCCCTACTGCGATGTGGGTTAAAAGGAGTAATGCACAAGCCTTACAGGGTGCTGTCGATGAAGCAGTAAAAGTCGAGAACGAAATAATTAGTCTCACAACATGTCATCATACGACCGAAGGAAAGAAGCCTCTTAGTCATCCAAGAAGAATCATGGGAGTGATAACAAAGTGGCGGAGATCAACAAAAAGGACACCACAGATGTGGAAGGTTTGCATCAGATCATTAAGAAATTGACGAACACAGTCATCGATATGAAAAGGAATTAGGGAGAGAGTACAAGTGGGAATGGAGGAGATAATAACAACAGAAAATCCTTCAAACCTTTCTATCGTAAGAAGACAGAAGGTGGTCATGGTCAACTTGCGTTTCTTGCTCCACCCAACGAAGGGAATTTAAATATGGAAGAGCTTGCTCTTATCGTATCGCTTCTTACCAAAGAAGAACCTATAGTAGAGCTGGAGTCAGAACAAGAAGATGGGGAAGAGTACCAAGTAGAAGAGCCCTTGGATGAGGCATCTCAAGTCAATGTACTATGGGATTTCTATACAAATGGGAACGATGATGATAAAGAAGAGAGTACAGCAGAAATCCACACTAATGAAATCCACACATGAAGTAAAGGGCCACTTGCGGGTGTGATGAAGCCTGTAGACCAGACAAAGAAAGATGTTTGCCCTTCGAAGGCATCCGCTCCCAAGTTTCCTGTTGAGAAGAATAAACCTAGTGGTGATTCCAAGAGCATTCCAGTCGTGAACTATCCAGAGAAAGATAATACATCTCCAAATGCAACGAAGGCGACTCAAAATGGTAAAGTCCGGCCTAAGAACGGAAAAACCGATATGTTTAGTCTGCCCTACCCTATTTATAACATTGATTACAGTATTGTAGATGATCTTAAGCAATCTCGAGCTAACATCACATACTTCGATTTGTTAAAGTTAATGCAGAAAAGAGATCTGCTTTTGAAAGCTATGAATGAACGGAATTGCAAATCTCCCACCAATCCGAGTAGCCAAACCAAGAAGTTGGCATCCAGACCTGTTAGAGCCACCAGTACAGCCCAAATGCCATCAACCATGGAAGCCACTCTGTCAAAAATGAAACGAATGCCCCAAGATGTCAGTGCAACCATGATAGGAAGGAAATCAAAATCCATGACTCCACCTTTCCTTGTCACATTTGAAATCTTCAACATGAATGTATACAATTGCCTGGTAGATTTCGGCGCCTCGTCCATTGTTAGGCCTTACGCTGTTGCTAAAAGATTTCATGCAATGCTCGAGAAAACTTGAACTCGAATTATGCAACTGGACAGAACGAATGTGAAATTAATTGGAGAATTGAAAGATGTGCTGATTCGGATGGCTGCCAAACCACAGTACACACAAGTCATTGACATAGTGGTAGTCGACATGCTCGAGGCATATGGAATGCTGCTTAGTAGGGACTAGTTAGCAAATCTAAATGGGTATTTCTCAACTAATTGGTCCCATCACTTGTTGCCTTAGAAGGGAAAAGGTGATATGCTGAGAGTTGATCGAGAAAGATACATGAAGTATGTAGTGACAGAACTAAACGACCCCAATAAACCTGTAATGTTTACCAACTCTATCCTTGGGAATTATAGCTTCGACGTTTGTGCCACGAAAACTTGTTTATGGAGAATTCCATGCAGAGACAGTTGAAGAAATTGCAATAAACACACACTTGGAAGCTCTCCCCCGTAGTCCCACTGATGAGCTACCATGTAATATGGTAGATGATAGGGCCAATTTTGTGGAAGGCAGTTCATTTGATATAACATCAGATTCTATGTTTTGGACACTGTATTTTGATGGCTCTAATTGCATAGAAGGTGCAGGCGTTGGGAGCATTCTCATTGACCTGCAAGGGAACCAACATTTGGTGGCCAGTCGATTGGAGTTCGCGTGCACCAACAACACGGAAAAATACAAAGGCTTGCTACAGGGCTTGAAAAAAGCCATTGATATGAAGGTGAGAAATCTTAAAGCTTTTGGTGACTCATAGATAATTGTGGACTAGGTAAGGAAAAGGATACATTGCAATTCAACACACTTGGTAAGATACCAGTATGGAGCTTAATTGACAGTTTTGATTCTTTTAATATCACACACATAACTCGATGGCAAAACCAAGATGCCGATCTGATGGCTAATATGGCTACCAAACTTTTTCCCGATCTTAGATTAAACAAGAATAAATATTATGTTGAATTGATTTTCAGACCATCCATACCTGATAACATCTCAAACTGGCAAGTGTTCAAAGGCAATGAGCAAATCCTTGAGTTCCTGCATTGCGAAAAGACATTCAAAAATGCATTCATTGATGAAAAAGAGCATGACAAGCTTATGAATGGGAGCGAGGATGAGGAAAAAGATCAGCCCAATATAATTCCCAAGTCAGTTGTCAAGAAGGAGCACTTTTATGACCTACATGATAAATTTAAGAAGCCGACTAACTGCAAAACGCATAGCTCGTCCATGAAGTATGAGTCGGTCAACTTTGGAACCGAAGAAGACCAAAAAATGTTAATTTGGGCTTGGGATTCTCTCCACAAGAAAAGGTTGCATTTGTTAAGTTGTTTAAAGAGTACAAGGACGTCTTTGCATGGACATATGACGACTTAAAAACCTTCGATACCAGCGTTATGCAACATGTAATTCCTTTGGAAAAGTATGTCAAGCCCTACCAACAAAAGCTTTGTAAGATGCATCCAAGCCTGGAACCGTTGGTGAAGAAAGAATTAAACAAAATGCTGGATGCTAAAATCATTTTTCCTATCAGACACACTCGCTGGGTAGCCAATCTCGTGCCAGTAAGAAAGAAGAATGGAGACATCAGGTTATGTATCGATTTCAGAAACCTGAACAAGGCATTGCAGAAAGACAACTCTCCTGTCCCTTCTATGGAACACATTCTTCAATGCATTTCTGGGTCTGAAATGTTGTCCCTATTGGATGGGTTTTCGAGATATAATCAAGTGTTGGTGTTGAATGGAGATCAACTTAAGACAACCTTCAACACTAAATGGGGCACTTACGCATATTGTAAAATGCCGTTTGGACTTATTAATGCGGGTGCCACCTTTCAGATAGTGGAAAGAAGACAAGGGGACCATTCTCCTCTAGTAAAAGCAAGACCAGTGATATTTTACAACTCATTCATTTTGACTTATGTGGACTCATGCTAGTGCACTCCCTTTGTGGCTACCTCTATTATATAATCTTTATTGATGATTTCTTTAGGAAAACATGGATATTCTATTTGAAGCTTAAAGACGAAGCATTTGACATGTTCAAGGACTTCAAGGCATTGATGGAGAATTAAACAAGGAAGAGAATCAAAGTTTTTAGGTCCAACAATGGTGGAGAATATACCTCAAATGAGTTCGTTCACTTTTGCAAGGAGGTTGGAATCATGAAAGAGACTATTGTATGTTAGTTTTTGATGGTTGGGTAGCATTGGGCAAGTGTTCTAGTCTCGACTTTGGTTAGAGAGGCTACGAAACTCTAGAACTCCAAAACGTATAAAAAGTTTAAGGAGAAAACACCTAGAGATGGCTCAATTAAGTTAATTAGTCAATAATTAAATGTTTCCCAAGTCTAACTTAGGAAAAGTGATTAATTAACAAAAATTAATTGAGAAAGGTGAGATTTCTCTAGAAAATCACATGGATCAACTCAGAGATGATCTTAGCTATTGATGAGGATTTAATCATGGTCGTTCGTGAGCCAACGAGAGATTATAAGAGGAAGTCAATGGCATTGGAACAAGACACACTAGAGTAGCGAGTTTCCTTGGCAGATTTAGCTACCCAAGTGTAGAGTTCGAGGAAGGAGAGGAGTTTGATCCATAAGGAAGCAAAGGTGAGAGGGAGATCAGTTACAAGATTCTAGAGGTATTTTCCAGTGCCTGAAGAGTCAGCTGAGGGAGGTTGAAGTTATCCACAAGAGGTTGCACAAGGGTTTGCGTAGAGCCTCAAAGAGGCAATTCGATTAAGCCAAAGAGGAAATCGATTTAGTTGCTAGAGGCTGAGATTTTCACCAAGAGGCCAAGTGAATCATTTATAGAGGCAACAACAAGCAATGTGTCATCATTAGAAGCAGATTCTGGGCTGCATGTTATGCAAAACACTCTATAAAGTATTTTCGGAGCTAGTTTTGAGGCTCGTTTTGTTGCAGAATTTCTTGTGGAGGAAGGGAAAAATTCCCTCAATAATTTTGCCAGTATTTCTCTCGGAGAGGATTGCCAGTTTCGCATCCTTTTTATTGTACTCAGATTTGCTGCTGCACAATAATAATAAAACCTTCATCTGCTGCACCGATTTTCTTGCATTGGGTTTTTTCGAGGACATTTGCCCAAAAATAACGGTGTCAAATTTTGTGTGTGTGTGGGCATCTACATTTCTCAATTCCTGTTTATTTTCGACAACGTTTTTATTTGTGAAGAATTGCAGTGTGATTTATTTGTTGTTTGTCGTAGCAAATAAACTACATAATTAATCAGTTAGAATAAAAAATATCTAGTTGCTGCAATTTAAAGAAAATTTTCACATTGTACCATATAATCCCGAGTAGAATTGTGTGGCTAAAAGAAAGAACATGTCTATCATGGAAGTTGCCCGAGCCATGTTGCATGATCAAAAGCTGCGAAATTTCCTTTGGGGAGAAACCACAAATACAATGGTGTATTTTCAAAATAGGGTTCCTCATCAAGCCCTGGGTGATAAAACTCCCGAAGAAGTGTTTACAGGTGTGAAGCCCGATGTTGACGATGATATATTGCGACAACAAGAGTGGGATTCGATTAATAGAGAATCCCATTTTTCATGACGAGTCCAAGCATATTGAGATCAAGTATAGTTATATACGAGACATGGTGCAGAGAGGAGCCGTAAGACTCCATCATATTTTGACTGGTGAGAAGATAACAAACATACTCACCAAGGCTTTGTCGAAAGGGAAGTTCTTGGTCTTCAGAGAGCAGCTTGGAATGATGGATGTGCTCGCCTGGGTAAGGGTCCCGACTGATCGATGCTCTTGCCCCCTATTATGATAGTTGTGATCCTTACCACATGGTAAATTGTATCTTGCCTATTGTCATCTTTGGGACTTGACAGAGTATACCCTAGTTGACATCCTACCCACAAGCTAGGCTTATTGAGATTTCCACCCATCTGGCCAATGGGTGAGGAGACTTGGGATAGTTGTGATCCTTACATCATGGTAAGTAGTATACTGCACAAGTGAGGGGATGCAGGTGTCCTACCACTGACTCTTGAGGGTCAAGTTAGGAAGATAAATAGGCAATAGGATAGTTGTGATCCTTACCTCACGGTAAGTAGTATCCTGCCCATTATCCTTGGATAGAGGGTGGTAGCTTGAGCTTCCATATGATGTCAAATTCTTCTTCTTTAGATTTGAGAGTGTTTGACAGATGAGTATAGATGAGTATAGACAAGACATGACTTGATTCAGTGATGACGATGATGACGACGATGACTAGATGAGATTAATGATGCAGTAGAAAATTTCTCCCTAGTTGAAAGGGAGTGTTAATTTGGCAGCTTAGGGACAAATTCCCTCCTTTGGAAAACCTTCCTCATCCAGAGAAGACCCTCTTTGCCCTTGGAAGAATTTAATTTGGTCAAAGAAAAATATTATTTTTAATGAAAAACACACAATGCCCCAAAAGCCACCTCCAAATTCATATATAAATACAAGTCAAGGCAACCTCATTTGGATATTATCATCACACATCTTCTTCTTCTCTTGGAGGTTCTATCACTTTTGAAAAGTATAGGTCTCTTTTACACATGGGAAGAGGAGAGAGAAGATTTCAAATTGGGCCAAATTCTGTCTTTGACTAGCCTTTGACCAACGTTTTCTTTTTGGTGTTTGGGATTGATTTGACTTGAGTTTTCGCATTTCTTATGGAGGCCGAATTCTTTGGCGAGGAGGATGATTTTTTTAGGGCACTTTGACGTTGATTGATTGTTGATTGCAACTATGGTTTCAACAGAGTTTGACTTTGACCGAAATTATAGCACTGTTTTGTTTGCATTATGACCAGCATTCAAGGCACACTTTTTTTTAGAATTGACTGAGCTCTTTTGGAGGCTTGTTGACCATCGACCGTTTGGGATTGCTACTGCTGCTCTTGATTTTGACTAAGTTTTAATATTTGACTTGTCCAGATTTGACTATTGGGCTCATCTTTTGGATATTGATTGGTTGGTTTTGTTGGATAGTCAAAGGTTTGACTTTGACTCTTGATTGATGGATTGAAACCTTGTAATCTCTTTGTTGAACATTTGATGACAATCTAATAGAAGAAGAATTTGAAAGGGTTTTCCCCCTTGTGGGGATTTTGCTTGGTCTTTGACCAAATCTTCTGTCTCTTGCTATTGGTCTTGATTGTTTTCTATTGTACAATGCATTTATTGTTCTATCTACAGTTGCTATTTATCATTGGAAGATTGAATTTGATTGCTAATTGAAGAAAATATTGGGCTAAGTCATTGTACTAAGCATAGAACAGTGGAAAATTAACAAGATTTACACCAACAAACCATGCACAAAACTACCTATTAAGCTTGACCTGTGATTTTCCTAACTCATCCTAGACCAGTCATAAGAAAAGACAACAAAACCTTCTTCTCTCCACTTTGGCTAGGGCTCTCAGGGCTACGACTACCTCTGATTGTCTCTCTCAAAATATGTGATTCACTCTTGATGTAATGAGCCATGAAGTGGTCTAACATATAGGCATTTGATTGGGTGAAAGGGTGCCACCAATAGTGGAGCCAAACTAAACTTGTGCCATAATAAATTTGAGTAAACATTTATTTGCCACATAATCACTTAAGTCGACTTGAAGATTTTCCCAACAATAATAACAAGGTGACAAGCTGACTTGCATAGGAGGATAAAATAATTTTCATTTAATTTCTTCTTGGGGCAAAGTGGTTTACCCTTGGGGAAACTAGATATCTCTTGGGGAGATACATCCCTAAGTTTCCCAAATTTCAACATGGAAGAGATTGAAAATTTCTAATCTGTTGCAACGACTACTAATTATTTTTCTAACTGATTAAAAATTAAGTGTAGTTTATTTGCTATGGAAAACAACAAATAAAATCACAACTGCAATTTCCACCATAAAATTGTTGCAGAAAATAAAATGTTGGAACTAAGAAATATAGAGCGCACACACAAGAACTTGATACTATTATTTTTGGACAAATGTTTCCGAAAAACCCTATACGTGAATAACAATGCAGTAGATGAGGGTTTTATTATTATGCAACAATGAATAATCTAAGTACAATCTAGATGCCGAAAACTGGAAATCCTCAGCAAGAAAATCCGACAAAATTATTTGAGGTAATTTCTCCCTCCACGGGCAGTCCTGGCACAACACCACTAAGAAAACTGGCCGTCCAAAACCTCTGTGCAAATGCTGCGCATCTTGTATCTCGGACTCCTGGAATCTACCTTTGAGTTAGACATCTTGCCTACTGCTATTGCTGGAGGTGATCCTCTGGCCCTCCAGAAAATTTCTCGTCCTCTAGAAGCTGAATCGACCCCTGCTTAGTGAAATCGATCTGCCACTTTGAAGCTGCCTATGCAGTCCGTGTGTAGCCTCTAGTGGAATAACTCGGCCTCCTACTGCTGCTTCTCCAGAACTGGAAATATTTCTTCAGAATCACTGTCTCTGCCCCTAATTGACTCTGCATCCCCTCTGGCTCGAACTCTCTCTGCTCAATTGTTGGATAGTTCTATCTCTGCCAAGGAACTCGACCTCAAGTATATCTTGCTCCAACCCCATCGACCTTCTCTTATAATCTCTCGTTGGCTTACCAACGACCATGATCAAATCCTCGTCAATGACTAATATCATCTCGAAGTCGATCCATGTGAGTTTCTAGAGAAATCTCACCTTTCTCAATTAATTCCTGTTAATGAATCACTTTTCCTAAGTTACACTTAGGAAATATTTAATTATTAATCAATTAACTTAATTGAGCCATCTCTAGGTGTTTTCTTCTGAAACGTTTTATAGGTTCTAGAGCTTTAGTGTTTCTTAGCCTCTTTGACCAAAATCGAGACTTAGAACACCTATCTGATGCTACAAAAATTAACACTCCCTCTTAGCGAGGAAGGTGTTCTACTATCTCATAACATCCTCAATACACGTTGCTGATGTCTGACAATTGTAGCATCCTGCCGCTATCCATCAACCACTGTGCAACTCTAATTCATCTGCCACAATGTAGCTAAACCACCCTGCATCTATGCTATTGTTGACATTACACTCTGCTGCCTACATTGTTGCCAATTCTGCTCTGTGCTGCAACTGATCTCATGTCGCTGCTGTTGCAACTACTGCAACTAAGAACTGAACTCGTACCTGCTACAGAAAAGGGTTCTCCACTATACCCATCTATTCTCCGAAATATACGAACGTAGCCCTCCCGAGAGCTTTCATTTGTATATCTGCAACCTGCTTTTTTGTGGGAACATCCTGTAGCTGTATTGCTCCACGTTGCACACAACCTCTGATGAAATGGTATTGAATGTTTATGTGTTTTGACCTATCGTGAAATACTGGATTCTTAGAGAGCCTGATGCAACTCTGATTGTCACAGTAGATATTGGTCACTTCCATCCTCTGACCAAACAGACTCAATAACAACTTTTGAAGCCATTTAGCTTCGCTCGTGGTTGTGCTAATTTCCATATACTCTGCTTCTGCAGAGTTCAGTGGTACTAACTTTTGCTTCCTGCTGCACCACAAAACCACCCTTGATCCAATGTTGAAGCAACCCCCTGAGGTGCTTTTCTTGTCCACCAAACTGCTTGCCCAATCTGCATCTGTGAACTCACATAGTCTGACACCATCACCTCGAGTACAAATACCTCAGTATATGCCTCAATGTTGCCTAATGTACTCCCTTTGGTTCCACCATAACTGACTGAGAGTGTTGACCGCAAAGCATATATCTGGCCTAGTGCTGACCAAATACATGAGGGAATCGATAAGCTGTCTATACAAGGCTGGGTCAACGTCCTCGTCCTCTGATGCATCGATCTACCTCTAGTTTGTTATCATGGGTGCAGACATGAGTCTACAGTCCTGCATATTGAATCTCTTCAAGATCTCTGTAGAATGTCTCCCTTGACCAAGGGAGATCTCCTTGTCCCTCTACCATAGTTCCAAGCCTAGAAATCAATGCATCAACCCCAAGTCCTTCATGTCAAACTTTGTTACCAGGTTCCTCTTGTAGTCCTCTATGAGCCTTGATGACCCTGTTAAGAAGAGTCATCCACGTACAACATTAGGATGAGTGGCTCATCCTCTACCAAGTAGTAAAGGTTGGGATCTGCATCACTCTTGACGAATCCCATCTGTTGCAAGTAGCTATCAATCCGACCATACCATGCCCTGGGAGCTTGCTTTAGCCCGTATAGAGATTTCTTCAGTCTACACACGTGTGTGCCCCTATCATGTGTCTCAAAGCCTTCTGATTGTTCTATTATATATACCTCCTCCTCTATCACCCTATTTGAGAAAGTTGTGTTAATGTCCATTTGGTGAATTTTCTATCCCATCTGCGCTACTAGAGATATAACCAACCGGATAAAAGTATATTTGGCAACTCGAGAGTTGGTCTCCTCATAGTCTATTCCTTCTTTCAGTGCATACCCCTTTGCCATGAACCTAGCCTTGTACTTCTCCATGCTACCATTTGCAACATACTTGATATTATAGATACAACAAAAGCCCACAACTGACCTATCCTTGGGCCTCGACACTACCTCCCAAACACTGTTTGTCATGATAGAACTATATTCTCCTACCATGGCATCTACCCACATCTGATATTGTGCGACCTCATGATAGATGGAAGGTTCTACAACCTATGCTACTAATGCTTGGTACCTATGTTGTTGTTTGCGTTTTCTCTTGTTTGTCCTAGGAGCTCCAATGAACTCCTTTGCATCTCTCAATGTCTAACGAGCTTCCCTACTTGTTTCACCACTAGTGGTGGGAGGATTAACTAGCTCCTCATCTTGCCCCTGCTGCTCCATTTGCTGTGAACTTATTGGATCCCCTGCACATGAGGATGTGCTTGTGTTGGTAACTGTACTAGATCCCTGTGACTTTGCTTGCAGCGGTCCTAGCAGTTGCCCCTGTGGATCCCCCTACTTTTGAACCAATGGAGCTTTTGCTAGATCACTCTGATCACCTATTAGCATCTCACGAATTGCTTGAAGGCTCTATCCTCCATGAACTTCACGTTACGTCTCATGGCAGTCTTCTTACTGCTAGGAATGTAGATCGTGTATGCCTTAGAGGTTTCACTATACCCAACGAAATATCCTGTCTTTGTGGTCCTATCCAAGTTGGTACACTTCTCATTTGTTACATGGCAATAAGCTATTCTACGAAAGATCCTGAAGTGAATGACCCTTGGCTTCTTCCCTGAGAAGACTTCTACTAGTGTTAGCTTCCCTAATGCCTTGTGAGGAACCTTGTTCTGAATATACACAACCATGTTACATGCTTCTGCCCATAAGAATCTAGGCAAATCTTGGTCATATAACATCTTTGCAGCCCCAACTATAGACCTGTTATTTCGCTCTGCTACCCCATTTTGTTGTTGATTGTATGGAACTGCCAACTCTCTTTTGATGCCTTTCGTCGCATAGAAACATGTTAAGTCACTATCTGTGTACTCACCCCCGTTATTTGAGTGAAGCAACCTAATATTTTTCCTTGTTGCATTCTCCACTAGAGTTTTAAACTCTTTGAAGCAATCAAATACCTCTTTGTTGGTCTTCAAAAAATAGATCTAGGTTTTCCTAGAATCAACATCAATGAAGGTGACCAAGTACTCGTACCCTTCGAGAGATCTAGTTGACATAGGGCCACATATGTTTGAGTGTATAAGCTGTAACACATCGTCTGATTTGCTGTCACTCCTTGGGAACGCTACTTTAGCATACTTCCCCTACATATACCCCTTGCACACATCATCGTGTTCCGTGCCTAATTCTGGAACACTTGTCACTATCTCCCTGAGCATTCTAAGTGCTCCATGATGTAAATGTCTCATCCTCTTGTGCCATAACTCATTTAGGTCTTTTCCACTATTACGACTATTGCTCACTAGTGCCATTAGAGAGTCAAACTGCAAGTTGTACAATCTGTTGCTTTGTACCTCAATCTGCTTCACCTTATTCTAGTTCTGGTGTTTGATAAATATCTTATTCCCTACAAAGTGGACGTCATATCCCTTATCTTGTAATTGGGATACTGAAATCAGGTTCATACTCGATCCTGGAAAATGCAATACATCTGTAACGCTGGTGCTTGCTCCTGACTCCCTTCGAATGTCAATGGTACCTCTCCCAACTGGAATGCATTTTGTCTTGTTTCCCATTGTTATCAGGAAGTCCATCTCCTCCTCATTGTAGCTAGAGAAATATTCTCTAACTCTTCTCATGTGCGCTGATGCTCCACTGTCTATATACAAGACTCCCTGTGAAGCTAAGCTAATTAAGCAAGCAAATTCATCCTCTAGATTTTTTTTGAGACATCCTGACTGTAATTCCATGTGCTGTTTCTCTTCCACCTGACGTTGATTCTGCGATTGCAATATTGCTGCAAAAACAATTGAGCCTAGATCTGCTCAACGAAAATACTAATTTGCTCACTGAAACTCCTTCCCAACAACAACACTGCCTACTAGAACTACTACTAGGAAATTTGAACTTTTCATCCTAACTGGATCTGGAAGTCGAATTTTCTGCCTCACAATTCAAACTGCCTAGCTGGTCCTTGCGCAGATCTAGAAATATTGCCCAGAGACTGCCTCTGAAGTTGCAAAAGTTCTCCCCCGTTCTTGAGCTATGATTTGTCTTCAACACTGCTCTGATACCATGCGAAATTTTCTAATCTATTGCAACAACTGGAAATTATTCTTCTCACTGATTAAAAATTAAGCGCAACTTATTTTGCTACGACAAATAACAAATAAAATCACAACTCCAATTTTCTCCATAAAAACGCAAAGGAAAATAAAATGCAGGAACTGAGAAAGATAAAGAACACACAAAAATTTGACCTAGTTATTTTTGGACAAATGTCCCTGGGAAAACCCAATGCGAGAAAACCGATGCAACAAATGAGGGTTTTATTATTATGCAACAGTTAATAATCTAAGTACAATTTGGATGTCGAAAATTGACAATCCTCAGTAAGAAAATATCGCAAAATTATTTGAGGGAATTTCTCCCTCCATGGGCAATCTCGGTGCAACACCACTAAGAAAATTTAAGCGCATTTAACTATAAAGTAGTGGAACATAGATGCCACAAAAGACACCAAAATGAATTTTCTATTTTTAATTAATCTTTTAATTTTTTTTTTTAATTTTTATATTTTTATAAAATTTTAAGTTTAAAAATAAAACAAAACTAAAATCCTAATAAAATTAAAATCTGATCTAAATTAAATATAACCTAACCCTTTTTGACTTTTTATATTTTTTAAAATTTTTACTTGGACACTCGAACGTAGCCTTTGAAAAAAACACCTAGGACCTAGGACTTATGAGGGGATAAAACATTTTATAACCCTCAAGACACTCTACATCATGACTTTTACAATTTTACATCTCAAGGGGGAAAACCCATTTGACATAGACCCTCATAGACCACCCAGTTTTGCGACACAAATATAATCTAGCAGATCAAGCAATTTGTAATAACCTAACCAAATAGTTAGGATTATCTCCAAATTACTTTTACATAGACTCGAAGCACACTAGGATTCACCTAAGATTCTGATGACAAAATCCATTCCGGCTTTGGTGTTAGGCTGAAGGAATACTTTGCCGATCATGGATCGGTGAGACAAAAAACCTTCCGGAACATAGATTATCACTAGAAAATTAGGTTTTCCTAAGCAATTACATACATGATACAGATCTGCTAAGATTATTTACAATTTACATATGCAAACTGAGTTTACAACATAATTTGATCAGGTTGATGATGATTAGTCGAATGGCACGGACATGTCGATCAAGCGCTATCTCGTTTGTGAAAAAGGGGGTGTACTGCTATGGGCAGTTGACATGTAGTGGTCAACATCTAGCTCTACTTGGGGACACGTTGCTGCATTGTAGGAATGTGAGAATCTAGAATCTGCATCCATGCAACACACAACAAAACATAAGTAGCGTCCATCCAAAAATCATCATATAACATTAAGCACAGGAAAGATATAAGCTCTTCATTTGTTAACTATCTAGTAACATGAAAAGTAAATCTAATCCTAAAACAGAAATAAAAATGCTAAAAGAAACAAGTAGGGTTAGAAATACAGAGGATGCCCCATGGCATCAGATGTGTTCAATATAGTGTATACTGAGCATTTCCCTGCTTTCAGGCAAACATGTCGGCTGCTTCTCGGATGTGCCATGTCCAATTTTGCATACGGTAGGACTTTTTCCTATCTGAAAATAAAGTTTCTCGCGGTCTTCTGATGCATCAAATCGCCTTCTCGTTCTCTTTCTCTTGCGCCTTTTCTTCGTGGCAGGCTGTATCACTGATGATGTGGAACATTCTGCTTCAAAATTCTTAGATGAAGTATGTAAGATATGCGTGACATGTCTTTTTTCATTCTGCATCTGCCCTGTCAAGGATGATGGATCAATCTCACAGGTGACAGGAGTTATAACTTGATCTTCTATGACTGGTGGATTAACCGTGTGAGCATCAACTTGATTATTAATTTCCCTTTTATCCAGGTCACCTTCAATTAGCCACTTTTCAATGGAACAAAGGACCTCATAATAAGATGGAGCTTGTTGCAGCAGATAAGGAGGCTGTTGATCTATTGACGTTCTCTGGTTTCTTTCATCCTTTGACAGCTGTTGAAATTTCTGAACCTGTAGTGTAATGGCATCCATCTAACTAGAGTGTTCAACCTTCATAGCACTGATTTCCCTGACATGGTCTTCTTCCATGGTTAATAACTTATTCTGAAGACATACCTGATTAGCTTCCATATCTTTTGTTACTTTATCGTCCTTTGCCTTTATGGTCATGAAGCAATGTTACATAAAGTTTCTCTCTTTCTTATGATTTGCTTGCATGGTAGCTAACTAATTATTATAATCGAATTCCATGATCGTCATATTTTCCTCTAAGCCTGATAACTTGCTTTGCATAAAATTAATTTCCCTGTCATGATTAGCTTTCATGGTCTCCATTTCCTTAGCATGCTGACTTCGCATGTCAGTTACATGATCAGAGTGTTTAATTTTCATGATTTCCATCTCCATATCATATTTTTCCAGGTGGGTGCATAAAGTTCTCATATCATTGGCGTAATCAGTTTGACTGATCTCCATATTTTTTACCAGCCGCATTAGTTCTTCTATAAGCAAGATTTTCCTTTTCATTGATTTCACAATTTGTCCCTGCTTTTCCACTACCCTGGATTTGATCTGCAATGGTACAGGTGGATGGCACATTCTGATATGAAGAATTGTCTTGAAATTTTTTGTCGACAGCTGGACCTTTCATAAGATTACTTTCATTTTGTTGCACAATTTTAGGGGCACAAGGCGAGCTATCTTGATAACCATATCTATCTTTAAAAGCATTGACAATGTCTTGTAAAGAAGTGAAAGAATCTTCAGGACAATTATTAAACCAATTCAAAGCATCACCCTCTAAAGAAAGGACAAATAGATGCATTTCGACATCTTCATGATCATACTGAGGAGATCTACAATATATGATCATTATACGAGTAAACCTGCCTAAATGCTTTCTAACAGCCACTGAATCACCACCAGAGAATAAAGGTAATTTAGAAATGGCCACTTTCGGAACATCACCGAGAACATCAGCAAAATGACATGGGGTAAACGAATAATCCATGATGAATAATGAGGGACCAAATGGATGATAGAAAGAGATCTCTGCTCAAGAAAATCAAGAGATGAAAGAAGTGGAGTTGCCACTTGAACATGAATCTAACTCTAGGATTCAAAAAACAACAAACAATCAAATATGAGGAAGGCTTCTTGTTTGGGAAAAATCAAGAGATAAAAGAAATGGAGTTGCCACCCAAACAAGAAACGAACTGCAGAGTAGGTGCTAAAGGTACGATGATATGACGAAAAATAAGGCGATGAAAAGATCAAATGACACCAAAGAATGCTGGCCGTTTGACAGGCTAATGAATGGTGGAAAATATGAGATGATTGAAATGATGAATGTCGAATAAACCAAGGACAGAAAAAACTCTATCCCCGGTAATGACGCCAAAAAAAGTTGTCGCATAGATTGTTTAGGTAGTGCGACAACGCTCAGATCGGGGGCTGTTACCCTGATCCCCGATCTCTCCGTTTAAGCCGTCTCCCTGAAGCAGGCTAAAGGGGGTAGACCCTATGGGATAAATGAAGACCAACTGGGAATCAGTTGGTTGTTGAAATTTGGTACCGGAGGACAGGTGGTTCCCTAAGGTTTTGATCTTTGGCCTAGGGAAAAGTGTCCGAAAGAATTTATTTTTTCTCCTAAAGTGACTTTATAATTTTATAAAGTCAAATCTAATTTAAAAGTGACTTTAAGTGATAAAGTTACTAAAGTCTAATTTTAAAGTGACTTTAATAAAGTCAATGTAAAATTAGAAAGGAAAAGTGACTTTGGACATAATGACTAAGTGGGTCTTTATTAAAGTGGGGTGAATTAAAAAATAGAAAGTGAAATTTAAATGAGCATTTAATCTCAGCCCTAGATCTCAATCTATTTCAACCATTGGATTTAGGGATTCCCCAAAAGTCACTTAGGGTTAGATTAAAGGAGGGAAAAGAGGAAAAGATCATTCATTCTTTCATGAGTAGATTGAGAGAAGGAGAGCAAAAGAGCAAGGGAAATTTCTGGACAGGGAGGAGAAGGAGGCAGCAGCTTGGCACACATTGCAAGGCAGCATTTCAGCAAGTCCGTACAGCTGAGTTAGCACACAGTGAAAGGCAGATATTGGGCACGATTTTCTAGAGAGGCCGCACAACAAGTGCACAAAAATCGAGGAACAGAAATCCATACAGCAAGTGGCTATACCTTGGCACGCATTTCTAGGCATAAATCCATATCGCTGTACTGCTGTTTTTCTGCACAGAAATCGACGAAAACCATACAACACATTTATGGCAGCTGGCATGCTTTTCTAGGTAGTCCGTATAGCAGCATTTAAGGCTGAAATTTGGGCACAAAAATCGAGGAGGCCATACAACATTTATTGCTGATCTGTTTTGCTGTTTGCAAGTTTTTCTAGTTCGCTGTGAGGCACGGAAAACGAGATAAGTTGTAAAAGTTTGCTTACTGATTTTTTGTTGAATATTTCTCACTGTAAAAAAACATTTTCCAGAAATAAGAAGGAGCTTTCGAACTGGTTTTCCCCAAGAGTTGTAGGGGGTTTTTCCAGGGTCACCTTGACCAAAAATCACTGTGTTTAAATGTGTTGAATGGTTATTTGTATGTGCTGATATTTATTTCTACATTTTCCAGCGTTCTGTAATATTTCCAAATTTGTGTTTTCAACAAAATTTATTTTCAGTTGTTGAATGTATGGATATGGGAAAGGGCATTTAAATATTTTGGAGAAATAAGGTGAAACTGAAAACCGGGGTGGGAAATGAGAAATTTTTACATGGTATCAGAGCTTGAGTGCTAAAGTGCAGTTTGGGACAACAAGGAGGAAAATTACAGCCTGCTGATTTTTCACTCAGAAAATTCCAGCAAGCTGATTTTTCACAAACAACAGTTTTATCTTTACTATGGCAGTGCTATTTTTCAGTTTTAGGACAACAGGATGTCATTGGGATTGAGGGTGGAGGATAGGTTGGATGGGAATAACAATTACAACGTTTGGAAGGAGAGAGTGTATAGTATCTTTGAGGAGGCAAAAGTTTGGGACATTATGGTGCACATGTTAAAATTGGCAACCAGGGCAAAACTTCATATGGGTCATCTTATTCATGGTTGATAATATTTTTATTAGATTCCTCTCGTCGAGAGGTGTAGGATTGATATAAAGATCATCCGATTTCGATAAATATTCATGGAGATATGAATTTATTTTGATTATGGAATTATTATCAAGCCGACCTACAACTCATGTAGGCTTAGAAGCCCAACAATGGCATCTATTCACCCACTCATCTCATCACATCTCTCTCTCTCTACTGCGTAGATATGAGTCTCTTCTCTACTGCACTGAAATGGGTCTCTCTCTCACACATGTGAAGCCGGAAGCTGCTGAATTTGAAGTTGCAACTGCAGAAGTAAAGATTGACTTGCGAGGCCTAGAAGATCTCCTCTTTGGAACTGGGCTGTAGGTTCATCTGAACTTCCTCTGAAAGCCGCAACTTTTGGTGGTGGAATGAAGTCAATCCGATGAACGGTTTGCAAGATATCAACTGCCCTAGTTTGAAGCCGGAAACTGCTGAAACTGAAGTTGCAATTGCAGAAGTAAAGATTGACTTGCGAGGCCTAGAAGATCTCCTCTTTGGAACTGTGCTGTAGGTT